>JAYMSL010005188.1:0-10348 GCA_036897195.1 Plantago coronopus
TAGAGCGGGATTTAGTCGACGACCCAAGTTCGAAGACAAAAGCCGAGATCGAAAAGCCAGAAAAGGTTTAAACCCCGAAAATTATGTGAATTAGCTCAAAAGTAAAGCCAAGGGATCTACTAAACTCAGTATAAAATTCCACTTGAGAAAAAAAAAAAAAAAAAAAAAAAATATCCATGTATTTTTGTTCATGCAGTATAAATAAAATGTCTACTTACTCTCATTAAAATAATTTTTATGGTTATTAAGATAACAGAGTATACATATATTTATTTCGCACGAGGAAACCGAGTGAATATTTTCTAGTGTAATAAAAGTAAGATTTTAGTTTAAGCATTAAGTATAGTCATTGTTTCAAAATGTAACATGTTAATAAACAATTTTGCTTTGAAATATAGTGTATCAAGTATCAACATAGTGTTTTTTATTTATAATTTAGATAGATCATGTTATTTTAAATTTAAATTCAGTTACACTCCAGTTCCAACACCAAATCACCAATACTTCGTGTATCTGGGGAAGTTTAAATTAGTCAAATTTTAGTCTCTAATTGCAAAATAAAATTTCCTGCAAATAAAATCGGGGCTTGCCGGAAATCTTCATTCTGAGTCTTCTTCGAAATCGACGATCCACTTCTCCTTCACTTGCCCATTGATCCCCTCCCGGTTGCACACATACCCCTCAACCTCGCTTGTTGCGCTCAACGCTGCGTACGTAGTTCACAACTCACATCACGGTAACTTTGTACTCAATCTGTGAAACTTTTGAGCTACATTTAGTCATTTACTTCTTACTGTTCATTCGGAGGATCATTTCTGTACGAGAGCTACAACAGTGTTAATTTTGTTTGCTTCCAGTTTTTAATTGGACTAATTTGGCCATTTTGTCAAAAAGTAGATTCATATCTGCTGATTTTGAGCACTTCGAGTGGATTTTAATTTGTGACCAATTTGCAGATTATCACTCTTTCCAAATATCAATTGATGCTAGTTTTGGACGCGTCGTATGTTGTAAGTAGGGTGATTTAGTGATTCGGGAAGAATATTGAGATGGAATGGGGAAGGGTAATTTATGAAGGAATTGTAGCTGTTGGATCCTTACTGTTATTGGGTTGGGGTGGGCTGTGGTTCTTGAACCAGAGGCTTTACAAAGAGTATGAAGAGAAGCGGGTGTTGGTTCAGATCATATTCAGTGTCGTATTTGCGTTCTCGTGCAATCTCTTCCAGCTCGTTCTATTTGAGATTGTTCCTATACTATCTAAAGAGTATGTATCTCAAATCTCAATCTTTAGTTATGCTCATTGATTGGTAGTATCATTATATCATATACTGTAATACGGTTGGTTATTTCGCGTTTGTTGGTGTTTATTTCTCATTTCAGTAGAATCGCAATTCATACAATTTTTTTGGGTGAGTTAGCGTGGGTTCTGCAATTGCTTTATGCGATCACTATAATTGTCCGTCGTATTCTTATCAGAATTGCAAGTGCCTAGAGCCATGTGATGATTTTTCTCATGTTCATCAACTTACTTTTTACAACATTTAAGTATTCTACATTGTATCTACTGCAGGGCTAGATGGATGAATTGGAAGGTGGATTTGTTTTGTTTGATAATTCTACTTGTCTTCATGCTGCCCTACTATCATTGCTATTTGATGCTTTGCAATAGTGGTATGTTACTCCCTACATCATATTTCCCTATGCATGCATGGATACTAAGCTACTGTGGCTATACTTGTAGTACTGTGGTGTGCCGGAAAACTGTGGCTACCTCCCCCGCCCCCTTCTCATGTCCGTCTCTGCTTCAGATTCGGTCAGTTCTGTTTCATTTTGCATTTCAGGTGTGAGGAAGGAACGGGCTGTAGTTGGGGCTGTGCTATTCTTATTGGCCTTTCTATATGGTTTCTGGCGGATGGGCATTCATTTTCCAATGCCTTCTCCTGATAAAGGTTAGATTAAAGAAGATAGCATCATCAAATCTCTGAAAGTTACTTAGAGAAGTCTGGTTCTTGGTGCCCTTGGTTTGTTATTTGCAATCTAATTTATTAGGCACTATGGAAACCATAAATATGATTTCTTTTCCCTCTTATAACCATACCGTTTGGTGGTGAAAGACTGTAACCCTGTAATTATGTGACATATTTCATACACTTTAAGTGGACTGCAAAGACTCTTTTGCGTTCAACTTTAATTCAACTGAACGTTCTATATCCGCCCATATTTTCTTTGTAACGTGCAATTGCTTCAGCATTTACCTGTTCTTGCATATTCGTGAAGATCTAAAACTTGGTTTAGGTTAGGAGGTTGTTGAACTTTTTCTTCCTATAGATTTTTAATACTGTGATGCATTTTTGTTTTGTGTCACAGGATTTTTCACCATGCCTCAATTGGTGAGCAGAATCGGGGTCATTGGTGTGACAGTAATGTCTGTACTATCTGGTTTTGGAGCTGTGAATTTGCCGTATAGCTATATTTCCCTTTTTATTAGGTAAGTAGAATGTAAATCACTAAATCTTACGGTTGAGCTAATTTGAGAGTTTAGAAATTCCAAGTGTTCATTATTTGGTGTATTGTGGCTTTGTACTTTCTCTAAAGTCGGCTTGAAGGTCTCTTACAGTTTTAGAAGTTTATTGGTTTTATTTTTTGAGGGGGCTTACGTGTAAGAACTAGAAGCACAAAATTTCCAAACCCTAACCATTACCATTGTTAATAGGAGCAGTTAGTACAGCCTGCTTTATTTTGTGCCTAGGTTTTTGGTTTTCCTTAGTGGTATTTGTGTTAATTACATAAGGTAGCACTTAATTGAGGTTCTTATAAAATGAAATTGTAGTGAGTTACTGTGTTGCATAGATTTTTCTGCAGCGTTCAACATAATGGATCCATCATTGAAAAAGAAACGTCTTTCTAGTTTATAAAGTTATAATGACACTGTTATTGTTCCATTATGTCTCCTTTTGCTGTGTAAATTTATACGTCAGCGCCC
Source organism: Plantago coronopus (assembly GCA_036897195.1). Taxonomy (NCBI): domain Eukaryota; kingdom Viridiplantae; phylum Streptophyta; class Magnoliopsida; order Lamiales; family Plantaginaceae; genus Plantago; species Plantago coronopus. Next base: position 2,984 of record JAYMSL010005188.1, read on the forward strand.
ACATTTGGCTAAGGTCTTGTCCAATCTAACTCAAAATTTATTACTCTATAAAATCTATAAAAATCGCATTACTTTCACAAATGAATTTTTGTGGACGACTTCAGCTTATACTTTCTCTATTACACAGTAGGATCAAAATTACTCGCTGTCCAACCCAAGAACCAATGAATTAGATTCCAGTCAATGAGAGCAAGTTTCAATCCAAACGGGGCCTAAAATCTGCATGTGCACCGTGCTTACTGATTATTTCCTTCAGTACATTCCTGGTCTGATTTTAGTTGTTTCTAACTTCCAGAGAAATCGAGGAAATAGAAATCAAGGCATTAGAAAGGCAGTTAATGCAGTCAATAGAGACTTGCATTGCAAAGAAAAGGAAGATAATTCTATCTCAAATGGAAATAGAGCGAATGCAAGGGTCAGAACAGGTTTTTCACTCTGCTACATATTTCATAATTCATATGTCCATTCATAATTTTCATTCCATTAAGTTGTTAAATAGAGCAGTTTGCCAGATCGTATGGGGGTAATGGTGTAATCTTTTGTGCTGTAGAGTTGTTTTATCTCATATTGCTAGATTATGGAGTCTGTTAGAGGCAGGAGATGACAAAAGTAGGGTTTTTAACTTTTAACCTTACGGCCTCGAATAGTTTGGTTGCAACTCCATTGACTTGTCAGTCAGAGAAGTTTATTGCATTAAATGTCAACATATGGAGGGTTACGGGTAATGTACTAAATTACGGGTATGTTACCTCATTCTATGGGCTATGTAGTGTATAAGAGGCAAGAGTTGTCAAAATAAGGTTATTTAACCTTGAAACCCCGAATTGTCTAATTGCAACTCCATTGACCTGTCAATCAGGCATTTTACCTGATAAAAAGTCCACACATGGAGTGTTATGGGTAATTTACTACGTTGAAGGAGTAGTTTACATTTTTACATCGTATTGTGTGGGCTGCGAGTAAATCAGATGAAGGAGATGACAAAATAAAGATATTCATTCAACCTGAAAAGTTAAATCCTCGAGCTCTCTGGTTGTCAGCCTTTTTCTCTTCAATGGTTTTAGTTTTTATGATACCCTTCCATCTGCATAATTTTGTAGAAGTTCTATTGGGTAACATACCGAAAACAAATGCTCCATCTTTAATCACCAACAATTTGCAAGATCAGTATTTTTTAATTACTGAAAATGAGCAACAACTTTTTGATCTTGTTACTTAAGTGTATCTGATGGTAATATTAATAATTTTATACCACCAAATTGATGTATAGTTCTATATGATGATGTGTACTTGTCACTTATAAGAAATAGCATTTTAGTTTATTGCATGTTGAAGATATAGACATTAATACTTTGTCAGTGTTTCAATTGATGTGGGTATTATTAGTATGTTTTATTTTATTATATAATGTTGTGGAGAGTTTCACTTGAGAACTCAATTCTTGTATGACTATGACATAAATAACAACAGATATATGTTATAAGTCGGAGGAGAATGTAGAAGACTTTGAGGTTGGTGACAATTTGCTCCTTTGGTGAATGTCTGTTTGTGTAGCAATGTAAGGAAGAAGGTATTCAAGTGGCAATTCACATTCAATGGAGCTTTGCATAGATTCTCTGGTCATATAATATAATGCTACTACAGTCGATGGAGACAACATTTGAATCATTCTCAAGTGGAACTAGTAGAAATTTCTGATGTTGCTTTCTCAAATATCATATGTTACTAACCATAAACTTAATATGGCAGAAATCAAACAATCGATCCTTCTTTAAGCGATTGGTTAGCACTGTTGTCCGTTCTGTGCAGGATGACCAAAAGGAGCAAGGTTGGTTGTTAAATTCATCAGCTTCTTTCGTTTAGCAGTTAGTAGTTACATCAATTTTTATAATAACTGGTGCATTGTCTCATTTTGCTTATATGCAACATCATTATGTTCTTGTAACTTATGTATCCAACTATCCAATATGAATTTATTCATTTTTCTTTCATTAATTGAATGCTAATTTAGCTCTTCTAATCTGTTACCTCCATGACATGGCTCCTTCATTATCCATGTGTTCATTCTTCCCTCCCTCTTTCTACGCAATACCAGTAATTTTAACTAGTGGACATTCACCTCAACAAAATTACGAATTGGCTATATTTATACATATGGGGGCAAATGGAAAGAACTTATATCGATATAGACATTATGTTACCTAATGTGGTTTGCTGGCTCTCTTTTTTGTGAAAGCGCAAGCATCATTGAGAAACTGAAACGTCTCATGTCCCTTCCCTTTAAATTGTACATGAGTATCTTCTTATAGTTTATTCCTATTGTGTCAGTTCTAGATGTTTTCTCTTTGGCTGGTGATATTGCCAGAGCAACTGTACTGCAATTGCTATAATACTCTCTCCATTAAATGCAATGCTTCATTATTCCTTTTACCGAACCAGCTAAATAGTTCAAGTATATTTCCCATCCTCAAACATAGTCCTTAGTCCTTACCCAAAATACATAATCTTCTGCAAGATGTCCATATAAAAGGGTGAAAATTTTCATAACAAAGAGGCATCCAATAGACAATTCACCGTACTCAAACATGTTGCAGAAGAAGTCACACACAGCAAAGAGAGAGAAGAAACTATTGGTGCTTTTCTATTATGTGCAGAGTAACCGACCCCATCCGAATGGTCACTGCTCAATCACTCGGCAACAACACCCTTGCACAATTCCATCGCCTATGAATTGCAGGGCCGAAAGCATCGTCACGAACTCATTACGATTTATGTTTTCCTTACTACTTTCAGCCTAATTTTGTGAGGAAGGGAGAGTGTTTTTGGTAATGATGATATTTGGGATTCTTCCTTCAATCACGTTGGGAAGATTTCACTTCAGTTGGTCCAATAAAGTAATAACTAAAGCATTCCATTTGACAATGAAGATATTGTGGGGAATGCAGTAAAGTTGCTCAGGCAATATCACCAACCTTTCTCTTCTTCTCTATCTTTTCTGGCATTTAGTCAATTTAAACATATTTTACTCCCAGACCTGGATTCGTTTACCTTTCAGTATATTTCTCTGTTTATTACTGCTGACTCCTTTGGTTTATGTAGATATCAAAATCAATGAAGCAGAGGTACAAGCTTTGGAGGAGCTATCAAAGCAATTGTTTTTGGACATTTATGAGCTCCGTCAAGCTAAGGTTTGGCCACTCCATTTACCCTTTTATTCCTATCGAAAATAGAACTTACAAATTATACCCCAAGAATTACTGTATCATTTATGTTGCTTGAAAATCATGGCAGTTTTCCTGTTTCTGAATTTGTTTGCACTATGCATTCAGGAAGCCGCTGCATATTCTCGAACATGGAAGGGTCACTTGCAGAATCTTTTGGGCTATGCATGTTCAGTGTATTGTGTGTATAAAATGTTGAAGGTTACTACTTCCTCTTTGGTTCTCTTTATTATTATTTTTTACGTTCTGTGCTTCTAAAGAAACCTCCCCCTGCACACCCCCAAACAAAATGACACAGCATGAATCTGGCTGCCAAAAACCACCTTGCTTGGATCTATGAAAATAATTCAGAGTATGCATTGTTTATGTTGCTGAATGATGATCTGTCTTAACCATTTTCCTCTTTTTTTGGGCAGTCTTTGCAGAGTGTTGTATTTAAAGAGGTAATGTTATAAAGCGTGTAATGTAGTTTACCGTTTTTCCATTTGTGTATCAAGTATTTTGTCAAGTAATCATGTAATTAAAATGTGTTCTCTCAGGCTGGTTCAATTGATCCTGTGACGAGGTATATAAGCATATTCCTCAAGTTCTTTGACATAGGCATCAACGTGACGTTATTATCTCAGGTTAGCCATTTCTTTTTCTCTGTATTTCATCAAGATCCTGCTCATTGTATCCATGCAATCCCATAGGTATTTTCTGGCACTTGAGTATACCAGCTTGCGTAACTCCAGTTCACCACACGGATAACAAGTTTAAGATTAACTACAAATTCCTATGAAAAGAAGAAGAAAAAGTCATACAAGCAAACTCCTATTAATAATTAAAGCAAAAAAAAAAAAAAAGGAAGCATACAAACGAACGTAGTCGAACACTTCAACTGTTATTACAAAATCAGTGTTCCCAATTCTGCATGCTGTATGTCACTTGATAACGCATAATGTTGTAATTGATTAAGGTCTTTCCTAACGTATTTCTCAGAATTCTATAACGTAGGCGCTGTAACTTAGAAATTGGTAGCAGCCTCTGCTTGCCAAGGCTTGTCAAACTTAAAAAGAACTCGAGGCGACACAACCACCCCTCATATGTGCTCAAAGTATGGGCTGAAACTTAGAAAGGGGCAGATCCTCTGTTGGCAGTTATTTTTTAATCTGAAAAAAGTACTTGATTAACCTGCTGGGATTTTCAAATAATTTATTTGTTGACAACAATTGTGAATACGAACTCTATATTTGCTTTGCAGTACATATCCCTGTTATTTGTTGGGATGCTAATTGCAATATCTGTAAGGGGATTCCTGTCGAATTTAATGAAGGTAGATCTCTATGCCTTTTCTCATCCACATTGAACATTGTTTCTATATTATGGTTCATTGTCCATTTAAGTCAGTTCACACTCCAAAAATGATACATGGACCTCGTTCAATCTTTTTCATTTGATCTGATCATCCTTGTTCACTTGATGGTAATTTACTGCTGATCAACTTACGCGACAAACAGCCAAGCCAACATCCTGTAAAATGAGCTTGATCACTCAAACATGATCATGTATCACCATTTTCTTTTACTTTTACTGAAATAGCACAGTGCTTTATTTTCCTTGAACTTTCAAATTAAACTAGCACATTAGCATTCTAATCTAGCATAGATGATATGGACAGTTAATTGGTTGTTTAATTCCATATGTACCTTCTGCCGCTTAACCTCCTGGCTTCTGTTCAGTTCTTCTTTGCCGTTTCTAGAGTTGGAAGTGGTTCTTCAAGCAATATTGTGCTTTTCCTCTCTGAAATAATGGGAATGTATTTCTTATCATCAATATTGTTGATCCGGAAAAGCTTGGCAACAGAGTACAGGTATGGTGTTAGATGCAGACTCTTTTTTCCCTTACCAGCTGTATGTGTTTTTGTACATTTTAAAATAAAAATTCAATGAATTTTCATGGACTCTGAAGTTATTAGATACTGTGTTCACTTCATTGGTTTGTTTTCTATTCTTTCAACTTTCTTTTACTAATGCAATAAGCTATCAATCTATTTTTGCTTGGTTTCCTCTGTTCATTTGGAAAGTTTGACTTATTAATTTACTTGTTCTTATGTCTTCCAATGTAACTTGGGTTGGGTATTTCTAGCTAGCTAGTTAACTAGAAATGTGATATGACATCAGAGGAATGACTGGAACATAGAATTCCATACTTTCTTGATTGATTAGATTCCACCGTTGCTTGTGGGAGGACCATTCATTTCATTTGTTGTTTCTCTTTTTGTCATCCTGTATGTCATTACTTCTCTGAATCCTTTGGCAGAGGTCTGGGGGAGGGGGCAGAAGCTTTATGTGGAAAGTCTTTGCTCTCCCTCTTCTGGTCTTCCGAAGGGAGAAAGGATTCCTGATTCTTGCATTGAGATTCAATGTGAACAATCAGTTGAAGGACCCGGGTCAAAATATTTGATCTTATGTGCGTTTCCTATAGAAGCTACGTAGTGAAGACTTGGAGAGAAAGCACACCCGGGTTTTTTTGCCTTTCTTTGTTTCCACTTAATTGACTCTCATGAAGCGGAGGGGATTTTGTCGAATTAACCCTGTCATTGGTCATTTGGTCTCACATATGAATGCTCTAGTATCAGAGAAAAACGAGAGTTTATACTTGATACAATTTTATCAACCTCAATAATTGATGTCTCAGGGCAAATGTCCTCTATTTGCCAAACAAACAGAAATTGACCTACATGTGTGATTTGTCCACTTAGGGAGCCTTGCAGACATTTATGTCAGATTCAATCTGCAAAAATATCTATTCACTCATACTAGTTGATAATTTGATATCCTTAAGTTTGAGAAGTCTCTCTCGAGAAGCATTGTTCATCATACTTCTTTGCCACATAAAAAAAAATAAAAAATCATCATGTTCTTTGTCCTATTTTTTCTGGGTCACATTCCTCTCGCTTGCATGTTTATTAAATCATACCATTTTCTTTGACCTTCAACTTATTTGGGCATTTCAGTTGACCTTCCATTTGGTCTCAAGAGACGTTGCATATGTCCCAAAAATTGGCAGGAATTTGTTCCTTAGAGATGCGAGAGATAGTATTGTCATCTGTTTGCTTGTGTGGTTGTGGCCTGATCTTGCTCCATATTACTGATATGATGGTACTTGTTTTCTGTTACAGAATGATTATCACAGATGTTCTGGGAGACATCCAATTCGATTTCTACCACCGATGGTTTGATGCAATTTTTGTGGCCAGTGCATTCTTTTCTCTGTTATTGCTTTCTGCGCACTATACAGCGAGACAAGCTGACAAACATTCCGTAGATTAAGTTGCTAGTATGTTTTGGAAATTGATTCGTATAGATAAATTACCCGATCTCATTGTATCTGCATTGTGAGTAAAATGTCATGAATATTTACTACTGTAGCAACTAATACATTATTTGACATCAAATTTGTGTATAATCATAATTATTTTTCAACTTAATATTAACTGCATATACTATACATTAGTATTTTCATAGTATATGCACTATTTCCATTGTATATTATATACTACGTGTATTGTACTACCGTATATACCGTGTGTAATACATATATATACTTGAAATTTTATGTATTTCAGGGTTGAGCTATAGTATTTCAAAACATATTATAGCATACTATATAGTTAGTTTAGATTTACATTATCAAATCATCTGACTTGCATAGAATAAATGTACTCATAGTATACTCAAATATATTTTTTTTTATCAGGAAACTTCATTTTTATTCAAACAGGTTTAACCAAACCCGAGTTTCCTAACTCCCTAACATCACAATCCTTGCATGTTTCACAATGTCTTGTTGAACAACAATCCATTGCAGACAAATATCCCAAACAAACAACCTAAACATATTGTCCAAGGCAACAAAAGGATCACCCAAGTGATAGTTTAAGTTACAGACCATACTACTACCATACTTAGCCAGCAAATCAGCAACATTGTTTGATTCCCTATATACTTCCTCCGCCCCACAAAACTTTACCCACTTTCCATTTTTTGATGTCCTACAAAACTTTACCAATTTTACCAAATAAGGAAGCTACCCATACAATAAAACATTATTTTAACATCAACACACTTCTTTATCACCACACATTCTCAAAAAGTAACTT
>JAYMSL010005189.1:0-10348 GCA_036897195.1 Plantago coronopus
TGGGTAAGATTAATAAATGTAAGGGATGTAATTATAATTTTGTTAAGTGTAGGAGTTGAAACAATAATAAATTAAAATTGAAGGGCATTGATGCAAATTGTAAACTTAAGTCTTGTTTGGTTGTTGAACAAAAAAAATTCAAAAACTTGATATTTTGACTAAAATGTAATTGATTTTTTACTGAAGTTTAAAATGTAATTAATCTTCCTACAGAGGTACTAAAATTCAATGGACCCGAGAAGGAAAAATTACTAAACATACCTCCAATATGAAGCATGAACTATTGATTCCTATATTCTTAGTGATATAGAATAGCTTATAGGTTTATTCGTCTAATATAGAGAATGAAGCATGAACTACATATCTCCATATTCTAAGTGATTTAGAATAACTTATAGGTTGATTAATCTATTAGATAGAATGGTGCATGAACTATGGGTCTACAAGTTTATAGGAGATATATAATAGCATGTAGGTTGATTCGTCTAATAGAGAGAAACTTGGAGATCTGTAGTTCATGCATCATTCTATCTAATAGATGAATCAAACCTGTAAGCTATTCTATATCACTTAGAATTTGGAGATATGTAGTTTATCCTTCATTCGGTATATTAGACGAATAAACCTATAAGCTATTCCATATAACTCAGGATATGGAAATTAATAGTTCATGCTTCATTCTCTATAAGGTGTTCTATATATCACCGATAAATGAGATATGTAGTTCATGCTTCACTCCTTATATTAGACGAATCAACTTATAAGCTATTCTATATCTCATAGAATATGGAGATTTGTAGTTCATGCATAATTATTCTATAGATGAATAAACGACTAATATCTAGATCCTTAATTAGTTCATGTATGTTAGACAAATCCTTTATAAGTTAAGATATTCTCTATGACTTAGAATATGCATAAATGTATATTTCATACTTCATCTCTATTAGACAAATCAACAAGTGTGATTTAGAATTACAGTCCAAATACTTACTTGATCTAATAGCAAAATATATTAATGTTGAGTTCATGTATATGTGACTTAGAAGTACAGTCAAAATACTTACTTGGCCTTGTAGTACAAATTTTCTAAAGTTGAGTTCAGTTGTATATGTACTAATAGTACAAGTATTTGTACTTGTAATACCAAATGTTGCACTACGTAAATGTATTATAATATTAATTCTAATACCATAAAAGGAAATGGTGATCAGCAAAATAAATCGTAAACTTATAAATCTTGTTATATTTGTACAAAACCCTAATTACAATTTGATCTAATAACACAAATATATTAATGTGGAGTTCATGTATATTTGTATTAGAAGTACAGTCCAAATACTCAGTTGGCCTAGTAGTACAAATATACTAAATAGTAGTACAAATATACTAAAGTTGAATTCAGGTGTATATGTACTTATAGTACAAGTATTTGAACTAGTAATACAAATATCGCACTGTGTAAATGTATTATAATATTAATTGTAATACCATGAAAGGAAATTGTGATCTAAAAAATAAATCGTAAACTGATAAATTTTGTTATATTTTTACAAAACCCTTTCAATTTGATCTAATAGCACAAATATATTAATGTTGAGTTCATGTATATTAGTATTATACATGAATCAACCTGTATCTAATACTGTGTATAGCATCATTCTATCACTTAGAATGCATCATTCTATCTAATAGATTCTATCACTTAGAATGCATCATTCTATCACTTATACTGTGTAAATGCATCATTAAAGAAAGAAAGTCCAAATACTTAGTTGGTCTAGTAGTACAAAGATACTAAAGCTGAGTTCAGGTGTAAATGTACTTATAGTACACGTATTTGTATTAGTAGTACAAATGTTTTTTTTTTTGAAACGGCAAAATTTTATTGATTATATACTATGTACAAAGTCGGGCTAAGCATGAAACTGCCTCACCCGCGAAATTCACCAAGACCTCACTGACCCGAACTCCCTCCTCCTTGACTTCAGGCATGACGAGCCCGACAATCTTTGCCTCCTCAAAACCTCCAAAGGGAAAACTCAAACGGGATAAAACCCTTTGTGAAGAAAAAGAGTACAACAGATTCCCGGATGCCCAAAGTCCACCAAAACCGAATACATATGACAGACCTAAATACATTTTACCCTTCATCTGACCAAAATCGCGGGATATTACATACTCATAAGCTAATACACTCTACGCTAATCTAAGCCCGTATCACACCCCCAGATCTCAAGTCTGTATCTATCATCCTAAACCGCACTTGTTATCCATGTCAAGCCAATCCTCTGCGACCGTGTGTACCTGCATGGAAGGAAACCACAAACCGCAGAAAACTATCTCGAAGATAAACACCGTACCGGTTCCCTAAACCAGTTACTTGAATAATTATAACTACTCAAGAGACCATTGCCTTTAAACCAAAACTAAATAATTACTTTTATGTTTTCCGCTACTTGTTCCGCCGTTTGCCTTTCATTGGTAAAGGTTGCCGCATTCCTAGCACACCACATATGCCAGACGGCTGCATGCCAGAACGCGTCCCAAGTCTCTGTGCTAAGCCTTCCACGTCCTGATTTGTGTCCTTCATAAAACTCTAGTAGGCTGTCTCCATGCTCAATTCGCATATCTAACCAATCTGCCAAATCACTCCAAACTTTTTTCGCGAAACAACACTCGACGAATAGATGCCACGCCGTCTCCACCTGTTCCGAACACCAAACACAACATCTGCCCTCCGTACTAAAGAAGACTCCCCTGTTCTCCAACTTTTCTTTCGTAGGTAGCCTATCTTGCAATAATCTCCAAACGAACGCATTAACTTTCGGAGGTGAGTACTTGTTCCATATCATTGTTGTCCATTGTGCTAACTGATTTGGATTTTGTCGTTCATTCAAAATTTTGTAGCCACACTTTGTAGAATAATCATCACCAACACCACCTATCCATATCCATTTATCATTGATACCCTCGGACAGAATTGTCCCTCGTGTCTTGTCGCACAGACTCCGCACCATTCCTTCTTCCCGCTCACGTATTGGCCTCCTCCAGTCCCATTTAAATTCAACTCCCCCTACTGTATTGCCCATTCTATCACTAACCATGCAACTTTTGTCCCTTTCCAACAAATATAATCTTGGAAACTTATGCATAAGGGCTCCTCCTTCCTCGTCAAATTGGCACCAATCATCTTGCCAAAATCTCGTATCTGTACCTGCACCTATTATTTTCTTGCATTGACCAAAAAACCAATCCTCTTGCTCGATAATAACAATTAGATCAAACCACCATTGTGACCACGACCCTTTACGTTTTCTATGAATCTTATACCACTCGACACAATCTAGAAAATTTCCATATAATGATTCTAGTACCGTTTTCCATAATTCCCTTTTCCATCTAATAATTTCCAAGCCCATTTACTAAGTAGCGCACGATTAAACCATTTTAAATTCTTAACACCAAGCCCTCCATCACATTTTTCCAAACAAATATTTTCCCATTTGACCCATGCTATTTTCCTTTTCTCACCATTTACATCCCCACCCCATAGAAAATTCCGTTGGAATGCCACAAACTTATTAACTATATTTACCGGAGCCTTGTAAAACGAGAAGAAGTATGTAGGAAGTGCGGATAGCACCGCGTTTATCATGATAATCTTGCCCCCAAACGAGAAGAACCGATTTTCCCACACCCCAATTCTCTTTTGATATTTTTCAACCACTTTATTCCAATTTGATTTACTATTACCCCTACCTCCTACCGGCATGCCTAAATATACAAAAGGTAGTGTCCCCAATTCACAATTAAGATACCTCGACCATTCCCAAACCTCCTCATCTTTGACACCAATACCATATAAATTACTTTTATGAAAATTGATCTTTAATCCCGACATCAATTCAAAGCATCTTAAAACACTTTTTATCACTTTAAGATTATCGATATCCCATTCGCCCAGAATTAGAGAATCATCCGCATATTGCAATAAGGAAATGTTCACCCCATTTTTTCCACACTTAAAAGGTTTATATTCATTAGTGCTAACCGTCTTTTCAAACATCCTATTTAGTCCTTCGGCAACTATCAAATACAAAAAAGGAGATAAAGGATCCCCTTGTCTAAGACCCCTTTTTACCCCGAATTCTCTAGTAGGGCTCCCATTCACCAAAACCGACATTTGAACATCCATCACACATTCTTTAATCCAATTAATCCATTTTTTCTCAAATCCCATTAACTCCAACATATCAAATAAAAATTCCCATTTAACCGAATCGTAGGCCTTTTCAAAATCAATTTTAAGCATGAACATTTTTTTCTTCTTTCTCTTAGCCTCATCGATTATTTCATTAGCTATTAATACCCCATCAAGAATATATCTACCTCCCACAAAAGCCGATTGACTCATACCAATTACTTTATCAAGCACACGACTTAATCGGGAGGCTAACACTTTGGACACAATTTTATACACACTCCCAATAAGAGAAATAGGTCTATAATCACCAATATTAACGGGGTTAGAAACTTTGGGAATTAAAGTGATAAAAGTTTTTTGCGTACCTTTGTATAGACGTTCATTTGTGTGCAATTCATTGAACATTTGCATCAAGTCTCCTTTCACGATGACCCAACATACTTTATAGAACTCTCCACTAAACCCGTCCGGACCCGGGCTCTTGTCCGATCCACATCCGTTCACGGCTTCTATCACCTCACTCTCTTCAATCGGCCTTATTAAGCTTCTTGCTGTCTCACTGTCCAGGCGAGCTCCCTCCAGGCCACTAATATCAAAGTTGGTTCTGTCCCGAGCGCTATACAGCTCCTCAAAGTGACCACGAATTCCTTCTTTCACTGCAGCAGCCCCTTCTATCCATTTCCCTTTTATGCGCACTCCTTTCACCTCCTTCCTCCTACCTCTATTTTTAATGGCATTATGATAAAACTTCGTATTAGCATCACCACTCTTTACCCACTTCTTTTTTGCTTGTTGCCTTCTTAGATTCTCTTGCATATTTAGTAGTTTTTCCAATTGAAATCGCCAAAACCTGCTCCCTGTTAGTCCAGCACCATCTGCGCCTTCTGTTTCCCGTTCAAACTCCTGTTGTGTTCTCGCCTCATGCAAGGCAGCCTGTTCCGCCTCTGTTCTGGATTCCATTTCCAGGTCACACTTGTTTAACTCCTCTCTAGCTTCTTGTATTTTCATTTCCAACTGCCCAGACTTACTACTACTCCACTGTTTCAAGTGACACTTCAGTTTTTTCAGCTTTTCTGCAACTCTACACGGCTTCGGTCCCCAACGTTCCAGATTTTATCACTCCTTCGTTCCAGATTTTATTCACCTCAGATATGAAATCTTTTTCTTTTACCCAACTATTTACAACTCTAAACGGCTTCGGTCCCCAACGTTCCAGATTTTATCCTTCTATCACTCCTTCGTTCCAGATTTTATTCACCTCGGATATGAAATCTTTTTCTTTTACCCAACTATTTACAGACCGAAACGGCTTCGGTCCCCAATCCCATCTATCCTCTTTTAATATCACCGCAACGTGATCCGATAAACTCCTTTTAAGCCCATATTGTGCGTTATTCGGCCACATCTCAATCCATTTTTCCGACAAAAGAAATCGATCCAAGCGGCTTCCCGAAGTCCCATTATCTCTATACCACGTATATTTTCGTCTATGGAGTGGTATATCCAAAAGTCTCGTCTCTTCAATGAACTTGTTAAAGGATCTCATACTTCTTCGACCACCACCTTTTCTTTCACCAATTCTCTCATTTTCATCTCTCACGGCATTGAAATCCCCGCACACGCACCATGCTTCGTCGTTTTTACCCTCCATATGATTCTTTATACCTTCCCACAGTTCTTCTTTTGCTATATCATCACACGAGGCATAGACATTGAGTATATTAATCGTTTTCCCCTCGCAAATCCCATTTACCCCCAATACACCATCTTGACCCCATATTTCTTCTTTCTGAAACCAACCCTTCTCCCAAGAACTAAGAATTCCTCCTGAAGCACCTTGCGATCCCGAATATGCCCATTCTACATCATTCGATCCCCATAATGATTGAACCAATTTCTTATCACAATATTCTTTTTTGGTCTCCTGTAGACAAACAAATTTGACCCTTTCTTTTATTATAAAATTTAGTATTTCCTTGCGTTTCACTGACCCCCCTAAACCTCTAACATTGAAGGACATCATCTTCATAATCCACTAGTTTCAGCACCACCACCAATTATATCACTATTAAGTCCTTTATCTCTCATTTCCCAGTTCTGAAATTGCCGTTTTTCCTCCTCAGCGTCTTGTGAGCTGATAATCCCCAGCTTTTGTCCCATCTGCAGGTTTGAGTCAGCAATATGCATAATGGATTTAAGTTTTACCTGTCGGATACCTGCCCGGATTTCAGAGTCTGTCGGTTCCGCCCCTCCATCGATCAAGTTCACTTCCTGTAATTTCTTCCTTCCCCTTTTTCTAGCCGGTTTTCCTCTTCCTGCCACAGCCAAGGCCCGTGACTTCCACTGCTTCTCGTTCCCTGCATTGTTAGAAAAACAAATATCTTCCTTTGGATTCCCTGCACTTTTGTTAGTCCCCACATGATGAATATTACACAGTACAGATTCAGAACTAGACAAATTCACCTTTTGATTGTCCACATATTCTGACAATTGCTTTACCTTACCCTCCTTTATCACTTCCATTGAGTTGTCCACCATCTCCTTCTCTGTTTTTTTTTTTTTTATACGTCCAGCATCTATGCTGACATCTTTCCGCTCAATTATCACATTCGTCACTATCTCATCTTTTTGCTCCTTTTCCACATTCATCACTATCTCACTGGCCCCCCTATCCCTGTTCATGCCGGCCTCTGCATCCTTTAAGTTTTTCTGATTATTTTCAAGTTCTTTATCACAATCCTTTATAATTTGTTCATCCGTCATATCATAATCTTCTTCGTCCAGACCATCTTCAGTGTCCCATCCAAATCCTCCAGGATTTCCGAGGATCTTCATGAAAATCCATCAGATGTTTCGCCATCTTCCGTCCCGAGTCTATTTCGATTTTTAACAGGAAAGCACATTCCCATATACTCCTCTACAACATCAACCTCAAACACCTCCTTTTGCACCCATAGCTTAAATTTTCTTCGTATTACTTCCATCAGTGGGGTGTCAACTAGTATTCTTCCACGTCTAAGGTCCAACTTTTTTTCTATCTCGCTATCCACACCAATAGTTTTTCCAAATCGATTTCCTATCCCAATGAAAGTTTCTTCGTTCCAGCTATGTATCGGAACCCCACAGACACTAACCCAAACTGATCTTTTCCTGTTTCTCATACTTTTATCCCACTGCCAAACCTCCTCAAACCATTGTTCCACCCACTCTTTGTCCTCGAGCAGCTACATCTCCGTTTAGAATCCATTCATCTTCTGAAAGCCTGTTGACTTGAAGCCCTCTATGCCCATTTACTACCAGGAGATTTTCTGATTTTGTCTCCCTCCATCTTCGAGTGCATCTTGACAATTACGCAATCCTCTGCCCACTCTAAATCTGGAGTTTTCGTATCCTGCTCTTGTACTTCCACCTTTCTCCGTGAATGTATAATTATATTATAACATTAATTCAAATACCATGAAAGGAAATGGTGATCTGAAAAATAAATCGTAAACTGATAAATTTTGTTATATTTGTACAAAACCCTTACAATTTGATCTCATAGCTCAAATATATTAATGTTGAGTTCATGTATATATTTGTTAGAATTACATTCCAAATACTTAGTTGGCCTAGTAGTACAAAGATACTAAAGCTGAGTGCATGTGTAAATGTATTTATAGTACACGTATTTGTACTAGTAGTACAAATGTTGCACTGCGAATGTATTATAATATTAATTCTAGTACCATGAAAGGAAATGGTGATCTGAAAAATAAATCGTAAACTGATAAATTTTGCTATATTTGTACAAAACCCTTACAATTTGATCTAATAGCTCAAATATATTAATGTTGAGTTCATGTATATTTGTATTAGAAGTACAGTCCAAATACTTAGTTGGCCTAGTAGTACAAAGATACTAAAGCTGAGTTCAGGTGTAAATGTACTTATAGTACACGTATTTGTACTAGTAGTACAAATGTTGCACTGCTTGAATGTATTATAATAATATTAATTCTAATACCACGAAAGGAAATGGTGATCTGAAAACTAAATCGTAAACTGATAAATCTTGTTATATTTGTATAAAACCCTTGAAATTTGATCTAATAGCCCATATATATTAATGTTGAGTTCATGTATATTTGTATTAGAGGTACAGTCGAAATACTCAGTTGGCCTAGTAGTACAAATATACTAAAGTTGAGTTCATATGTATATGTACTAATAGTACAAAGTATTTGTGCTAGTAATACAAATGTATTTAATGGTTTAGTACTAATAATACAAATGTTGCACTAGCACTTGCAAGAGTTTTATGTGAATTTGAGAGCTTATTCTTCATGTAAGTGTAAATTGAAAGTAAGCTTATAGTATTCGTACTCTTCAAGTCTTCTAAGTTCTCGTATTTAAAGTTTATAATTCATTCCGTCTATTATATAATTAACCAATAAGGTATTCTATATCACATAGAATATGGAGACGAAAAGTTCATGCTTCATTCTCTCTATTAGACGAATCAACGTATACACTATTCTATATAACTTATATATATATATATATATAACTGTCATAGGATAAGCATAATCTCATATATATATATATATATATATATATATAGTACTTCGGAGTTCGGACTCTTATTTAGTTAGCGTTGAAGTGCTATCATAGGATAAGCATAATATCATATAAATGTCATAAAAGAGGATATAGTCATATAGTGCTTGATGTTCACTTAAATAATGTTGGGTAGTTTCAAATAAGACGAAGTTTAATGGATTAAATAAGAAAACAAGTTTACTAATGATTGAAAGAACACCTGAGCTAACTAATGCTTTGTTCGATTCACCTGAAAAAATCTGAACAGAATTGAATAAACTTAAAGTTAAGAGCTGAATTGAATAAACTTGAACTGAATTGAAGTATAAATTTGTATTACGCATACCTAAATTGAACTGCACTGAATGGAACTGAACTGAATAGAACATATATAATTAAAATTAAGGTAAACGGGACATTGCCTAAGTAAAGTTCATTGAAAAACTTTTGGATGAGTTAACTAAAAGTTGATTTTTCGAAAAGTCCACTAAGATATAATGGTGAGTTTCAAGTATGACTTATGTTTTTGGAGCAATTCTTGCCTTAAACCGTGTATATGGTTATCGAATGCTTATGTTAATGTGTTCAAAAAAAAAAAAAAAAAAAAAAGAATGCTTATGTTAATATAAAATTAGTTTACCTATGTTGATTATGTTTTTTGACTTTTAACATAAGATATTTCTAACTATAGACAGTTGTATAAACAAATGTGTGACAAGTTGATAAGGAAGTGGTGTGTTAGGAAACATTTTCACAAGCTCCACACAAATGTAGTCTAACCATGAATTCACAAGTTCATGCAATGGTACTAGTTTGTTTAAGATGGAAAGTTGGTTGACTATCTTAATGTTAAAAATCTCATGTTTTTCCTTCCATTTGTAATGTATACCATGTAGGCATGTACGTGTAAATTGTAATGGTACTAGTTTTTACGCACCAGCCAATTACGGATTGTTTGGCATTCGTTTAGAAAATTGAGTTAAACTCTTATCCCAGTTTACCAGTAAAACGTATTTTTGACACTCAGTTAAAGTCATGATATTTACACTGTTTTTACATACTCAAAATTCCTGTTACTATTTAAGAGATTCTGATAAATCTAAAATATAATTGAGTTTCAACTAGTGGCTTAATGTTTTATATGAGTTTATTTGGAATTTGAATTTTAAACTTTTGGATGCCAGGCCATAAATGCAGAGTCCGACTGTTGGGTATCAGATGTTTCAGACCAATTTCCAGGTTCTGTAAATTTAGAGAAATTGTTTGAAAAAGAGGATACCAATGCATGGACCATGACAGAGGGGTTTATTCGTCATTTAACAGGGTGTATATTTACCCAATTAACCCTGCCTCCTTTTTTTGACTGGTTTTGCAAAACCGCTATCCTCTATGTGAATGGGTTTTGCTGGAGTGTCCTTTGGGCCTAATTTACCGATCACTTTGGCCTAAGACTACTACCAATGGTGCCGACGACGAAAACCTGTCGTCGACCACGCCAGCTTCCCGTGCCAGGATTTTCCTGCAGTGGTGCCTGGCAAGGATGTTGGCACCGAATTTTTT
>JAYMSL010005190.1:0-10346 GCA_036897195.1 Plantago coronopus
GGAGATCAGAGGAGGATGAAGAAGATGGAGGAGACGTGGAGAGTGTTAGCTGATCAGATCTGCCAAACACACCTGAATGCGCCATGCTACTCTCTCCAGCTCTTATTTATCACCTGGTTCAGCTACAAGATGTTTATCCCAGTATTTATGGATTTCTTTTTATATAATTAAATTCTTTATTAATTTACTTTAGATTTATGTCTTACTTGAAAGTTTTGAGTATTTTCATTCTCTTGTGAAAAAACGTTGTTTCGAATCGAGCTTGTGTATGTTGGATCGCGTTCAGTTCAACTGTAAATTACTGAATTTAATGGACCTAAATTAAATTGAAATGAACAGAATGGACCTGGACTGAATGTGTTAGTTAGACTTCCTATAACAATTAATCTCAACAAAAAAGATGGCGTAAATAGCAATGCCAGAGTTACTAACACATCCAACATTCTATATAAACTATATGGCATACTCAGCTGATTTTTTCTTCGATTTTTTATCTTCTTATTCCAGTCGCAAAACTTGGTCTTTCAGAGTTTTCAATTGTTCTCTTGATTTTTCTTCATATCTACGAGTGATGTTCTTAGTTCACAATTGAAATGATGTTGATGCTCTTCTACTTCGTTCTTGATTTTTTTTCTCAGGTTTGTCAATTGCTCCTTATGAGGGATTTACATCGCTTGAAGTGTATGTTTCAGTTTTTCAGATTTTTTTAATCGCAAGTGGTAGCCATCATCCTCGTAGATGTGTAGTGAGTCCAAATTAGATCTGGCTCTATCTAGACGATCCTCCTCGAACTTCCAAATTTCCCCCTCTTAAACCACATCCAAATCTTGGAAACCGAGTAACTATCAGTCTTTGTACCAATAGATAGCTTCTTCACTTTTGTACTCTCGTCCACTGCAGAATTACGGCTTTGCCATGTCGTTTCACTTCCATATCCTACACCTAATGTTTAAGTCTATAATTCTCGTTCCCCACGCCTCCATATATCTTCAAAAGATAATATGAACTCATGTCCTCAATTATCTGGTGAGCAATTTCTTCTATAGTCATCTGTCATGCTTGGTTAGCATGTACGTTCTACTTTGATCCAGTGATATGTTCACACAAATTCCGCATAAACTTTAACTCTGAAAGGGGTTCATCAGTGTACTTAGGAGTTAGGACCAAAGGTGTAGACATATAATATCATGTCCTCTGGAGGCTCTTGCTATCCATTTTTGGATCTCAGAATCATTGTTATGGCCTTTGTTAGACCTAACACTAGTGATATTAGAACGTGCACGATATTTGTAGCCTTGCATTTCTGTATTCTTCCTATGGGTAGAAATATGCGCCTCATCAACCATACTAAATGATCTATCCACATTGGATGACATTATAATCCTCTCAAAGTGCGACAGAAACATTGGATGACAATCAAATTTCTTATTGGCAAATTCGATGTCGATGTTGTTATATAAGTGCCTAAATTCCGCGCTGCTCCTCACATATTCTATGTGATCAACCCACCTACAATTGAACCATTGATATCGTTCAGGTAGAATAAAGTGAAAGCAGCGTTTTAACCCCGAAATAAGGTTGGCTAGTTGGATGGTGGTATACTAGGCAGATCGGTTGGTTTTATTATGACATTAAGGAAGTGATTGTTCTCGTTGTCGTGATAACCACCCTTATATAAGGTTCTAAAAGTTTTCAATAAATTCCTAAGAGTATCTGGACTCGTTCTTCAGATTATTATTTCAATGAGAGAGTGAAATAACCGGTTCAAGTCTTAGCCGTCCACTTATACAGTGGTATCACTATGTATCTGCTCGTAATAAAGAAAGAGCCGATTGCCAATTTTAAGGTCGTATTGCCACTCGCAGCGATAACGTAGAAATGACACGAATAACATAAACATATCGGACCCTAGAATGTCTACCAAGCAATACTACTAAGCTAATACACAATAGTAAATACTCCATAGGGCGAATTCCACTACCCCTATTAAATTTTTTAATTACACCTGGATCATATTAGATGAAACAATTACTTCCAAGTCCTAAATCGATTTTTTTCTAAAACTATTAACTAAGTAACCAAACAAGCCCTATCCAAATTTTCATATCTATATCCTTCAAGTTTTTAAAATTAAATTTTAACCCCAATTTACAAACTTTTTTCAAAATAAGTCATCTTCTCCAACAAAACTCCATTGATCATCTTCCACCTTTCTTCCTTCTTTCTTCTTCCTCCCCCTTTTTTTTTAAAAAAAAAAACTTGACCGAAGCTCCAATCGGAGCAGTCAAATAGCTCCAACCAGAGCTGTTTAACTGCTCCGATTGGAGCTGTCAACAACTCCAACCGAAGTTGTTAGCAGTCAAATAGAAAAGAAAAAGAAAAAAGAAACAGAAAAAGAAAAAAATAAATGGAGAAGAAGATGAGCTCTGTTAATGGAGTTTCTCAAGCTTCATTAATGGAGTCTTAGGTTTTAATAAAAAAATATATAATTTTTATTTATTATATAATTTAATTTATTTGTAATATAGTTTATGTGAAAATAAAGAGTTAGTGGGTAAAAGTACAATGATAGAAATGTGAAAATTGCAAGTTAGTCCAAATAATTAAATCTTGTTTGTTGGTGTTGATAAAAAATGAGATTTAAGACTTTGGTTGTAATTTTTTCGTCTAAGGAGATTGAGATGAGAGTAGGGGGTATATGTAATAATCCCTACTCCATATAAACCATATTTATCAAAAAATTAAATTAAATAACACCATAACAAACTCATGAAGGTAAAAAAAACTAATTAGTAATGATAATGCAAACTAGTTGGTAATTTTACAATTTCTAATTTAGGAAAAAGAAAATGTGTGTACTTACAATCGTATGATAAAATAAACACATTAATCAATGTAAAAGCAATACTTAAATTATCACTTTCTAACTGAACGATTAACAAAATTGGTTTTCTGTACTCGAAAAGCTTTGCTAACAAAAGTTTTTAGTAGTCGTATAGGCGGTCTCCGCGTGCGAAATACATCCATTTTTTCGTTGATGAATGTGCACACTAACCATCTACTGTTTTTTCTTTTTTTGGTAAACTAGATATTGGACACGCGGTCTCCGCGTGCGAAATTTATAAATGTATATTCTACTATACATCAAGTCTACCTATTGGAGGATTTATGTTCCTTGGACCGACTGAGGTGGGAAAAACAGAGCTTGATCGCTGCTTGGCTGAGTATTTATTCGAGACTGGAGATGCATTTATCTGCATTGATATGACATAATATTCAGTGTCTGATTCCATTGATAGATTGTTAGGATGATCGTATAGTGGGAATGATGATAGAGGGGTATTTGAGGCATTGATGTCAAGTCCATATAGTGTTGTGCTATTCGATGAGTTGTAGAAGGCTCACCCCTCTGTTGTCAATCTGTTGCTGCAAATCCTCGGACATGGGAGAATCACAGACTTTCGAAATCGAAAGATAGACTTCACAAATGCTCTAGTCATCATGACGAGCAATGCTGGAGCTTAAGAAATGTCGAATGTAGTTGATTCTAACTACATCGACATGAAGAAGATGGTGATGGGAGCTGTGGCCAAGAAATTCAGTCCCGAATTCATTGGACGTGTGAGCAATTTCATATTGTTCTTCTTTCTTTTTTCGCCTGTTCTTTCTTTTCTTTTATCTATCTTCTGAATATTTTTCTTCTTTCTCTCATTTTATTTTTATTTTTTTATTTTTCAAAAAGCAAGAGCAAAAAGCTCAATGGAAGGTTGGCTCGTGTGAAATTGCAGAGAAACACCTCAAATGTCTATCAAGGGGAGAGAATTTGCTATCGTGCTAATTAACTATGTTGAGAATGAATTAGCACCGTTGATTCTGAATGGAGATTGATTCTCAAGAGATATCGTCAAAGTTGTGATGGAACAAGGTGTTCCCGATGATGATGAGGAGATATTAGATGAGGAGAAAAGGATGGTGACATTAAGAGTGGAGCAGCTTTGATTGGCTTTAAACACATGAAAATTCATCCATCTAATGAATATAAAAACCTCCATACTGTGTGTTTAGGCTTTGATTGGCTCATGTTTTGTAGTATATCTCAGATTTTGTAGGGGACATGAATATTATCCTCTTTATCCAGCTTAATCGGAACCGACAAATTGGTCAATATACTAATCGATCAATACTAGCATCAACTCGCGGTTTATCTTCGGCAGGAGAAGGAGTAATGACTCCAGTTTTAGAACGGGCCAGCATTGTTTGCCGGGTAGTTTGATGACTTTCCAATTATAAACAATGGTCTATGGTTATAATTGCTACTCTGCCATAAACTTTGCTAACAATTTTTTTTAGCTAAACAAGGGTATACTATATAAACATTGTTTTTTTTTTTTCATAGTTGAATATGCAAACGTTTTTTTAGCTAAACAAGGGTATACTATATAAACATTGTTTTTTTTCCGTAGTTGAATATGCAAACTAATCATCTAGTGTGTGTGTTTTTTTTTTTGGAAACTAGATATTAGACACACGGTTACGTTCCTTTATAATCAATAAAAAAACACATTACACCATAACTGAAGCACATGACCGATCTTTTTGGCCTTATTGATGGAGAACAAACATTTTTAGAGGTTTATAAATCCAGTGAGAGTATCTCCCTTATGGGAACAACTGCAAAGCGACACAGGGAAAAGTCCTAAAATTATCAATGATACTGATAAAATGCAGGAATTAAAAGTGAAAACAAAAAGTTTTAAAAGAAAAATGGGAAAATGGGAAGTTATCAAGGGATGGAGAAAGTATATATTATGGAACATACTAAATTTAACTAGTAAGTAGTTCATTAATTTTAATCCGTTTTTTAATTAAAAAAACTAGAGTATCTTTTTCATATATTCAAGTTAAAAACAAACAAAATTATAATACGAACAATTACTAAATATGCAAAGTGGTTTACCGGGTTCGAAATACTTATTCCGGATTTGGAGTTTCACCTACAATTTGGTAGTTAGGGATTTGGCTTGGGAGTTTCGACCTACAATGTGGTAGTGGAGAGTTTGATGGAGGCGTAAGTGACGTATTCCATCTCTAACTATCTAGCTCTAATCACCATCTCATATTTATAGACTTATAGGTGAGTGGTGACTTAGAGGACAAGTTTCATATCTTGAGAGATATGATTTGATATTCTACCTATCTTTAAAGATATTATCAATTTTTTATAATTATCTTTTAATACAAAGATATCATATCCCACTAATTTACGCAATTTCGGTGTCAACAAACGT
The DNA here is from genome assembly GCA_036897195.1 of Plantago coronopus. Lineage (NCBI taxonomy): Eukaryota > Viridiplantae > Streptophyta > Magnoliopsida > Lamiales > Plantaginaceae > Plantago > Plantago coronopus. Next base: position 5,289 of record JAYMSL010005190.1, read on the forward strand.
TTTTAAAAACTGTTATTTAATTCATAATGAATGAAAATTGGTAATATGTGTGAAGAAAAAAAGATGGAATAAGAACACATAAATGAGTGGTTATTGGAAGGGTAAAACTGGAAAACCCAATTTTGGTCCGCTGACTACCTTATCCCTCTTTTATTTTGTAATAGTATCGACAATTTAGTGTGCATGTTTTTAATAAATGAATCCAATGTGCATGTTAACAAATGAACTGGTCTGGATTATAATTATATATTCTATATTGATTTATTTTAGAGGTATTTTTTCCATCTCAATCGAGATGGTCATAGGTTTTAAGAGACTGTTAAAATGGAAATGCAAAAAGAGTGAAATAAAATGTATCAAGAAAGAGAGTGAATGAAGTAAGAGGGTTACAATTTAAGAGGTAAAAGATGGAGTATGTTTACTTAAAAAGTTTGAGTATCTACATTCTCTTTGAAAAGGTCGATTTGAATCGAGCTCGTATAAAGTGCTATAATTACATCAAATCTAGTGTCTATGTTTAACAAATGAGTTGATAAGATGTTTTTGTAAAGTAATGGATAGTAGTAATAATCGACAACATGAACCAGATTTTCAATTCAATCGTCACATGCATGCATCCAATACTTCCATCATTTCATCTTGGTGACAAACATGAAATAGTACTCCTAATACTTTCATTTTAAACCACTTTATAGAATAATTTATTCGATTGCAGTTGTCGTGAAATACACAGAAAAGTTTAAACTTTGACAAATCACACATACATAACACCTACATAATTTCTACCGATTCTCAAGTAATACACCATGATTCTGCCAAACAAACAAATACTCCCTCCGATCATACACCATGACTTCAATATCGAAGACTGTTATACACCACTTCATTAACGAAAATAGCATTCGATTCTATACCACTTAAAAGTTGAAATCATGTATCACATCATTGTAAAAAGTTTGTGCTAAATGACATGACATCCAACACGTTGAAATTGTCTCAATCTTTCACGTTGATAAGTAAACTCCAAGTGCGGATAAAAAGTAAAAAGTGAAAGTGATTGGGCTGCTTTATAGTTGTTTTGGTCAAGCTTTGGCATGCAACATGTTGAAGCCATCGTGTTAGTAAATGAGGCATACGTAAGTAAGCAAATTGGACTTATAATTTCGTCTTCAACTTGATTATAATGTGTCCCTATGTACTTTAATTCAGTCAAATTATGTAATATTAGTACTTAAGTCAAATCTAATCTTCTTAATAATGGCCCTTTTAATGCCTCATCGCATTTTTTCTTCTCCCTATAATTTATTGTCTTTTCACCTAAGCCAAGTTCTAGTGGATCATCCAATTGGCATCAAGTTTAGACTCAAATGGGGGAGTAGGAGTTTACTTTCATAGTTTCATTATTGATTTGTTTTCCTCTTAATACCGAACGAACGGTGTCAATACAAATATTATGGATACTAATAGTAGTATTTTAGGTTTTACTACCTGTTACGATTACAACCAAAGTCCCACATCGCTAACATATACATAGAATAATAATGAGTTGTACATGCATGAAGAGATACTATTTAATGATACGGAGACTTTTAAGAGTAATTTAATAACAAAACTAACGAGGAGATGGCATACACGGTGCAGACACTATCTCCTCATGGTTTCATTGTATACGAGTTCATGCCACATTCACGAGTACCACCACCTCCTCGGCTTCTCTCTCGTAAATGTTCTGAAGTAAAGGTTCATGCAGGTTGTCGAATCCCACAACCAATTTCCACAAGTACAATTGTGCTCGTACCACCAACTCTTTTAGAGCTTTTGAATTTTGAAAATGATGCAATCGAGAAGCAAATATCCGAGCGATGTGCTTAAGAAAATTTTCGTACTATATGTTCGCTTTTATGGGCTAACCAAGCCCACAAATATATATCACAAACCCAAAACCAACTCAAAAGCCCACAATTTAGTCCATGTCCAGCCCATCAACCAGAACGGTTTGGCCTGAACACAGCCCATCTCAGGTGAATTTTGTCGTCGGGTCAGACTGAATCAATCACATCCACTGGATTTCAGATTGGTGGAGCTCGACCGTCGAAACTACGTCGGATAATAGGACAGAAATGGCGACTTCGATCAAGACGATATTTTTCCGTCAAAATACGAAAGCTACAAAAGCTCTCTAAATTCTCAAACCCGTCACTTTCAGTGATCTCTTTCCTTTGAACCGAAAACAAGAGACTTGTCTCACAGGCGTACATGGCCCCGTGTCCAATAAACAAACCAACAAAACTCGTCTAAGCATCTCCGCATCTTTTCCTGGCATCTCTTTCGTCCATTTCATCTTTTCCATCGCCAATTTCGTTTAATAATTTTAGAAACAAATTGATTTAATCAGTTCTTGCATTTATTGGTGGCTTGCCTAACATTTGGGGCTAAAAATTTATTGGAATTCAGGAAAAGTTGTTGGTCGCATTTACTCCGATTCGTATTTTGTTGCATTGAAGGTTTTAATTTCTTGGTACTGTCTCCTTGGCCGTGTATTGCTTGCCAATTCAGGTAGTTTTGCAACTGCACATCACATGCATTTATAAATGAATGAATTATGTTAAAAGATTGTGTTTGTATTGATTTGATTTGAGAATTTTGGGCGATCGGGTTGAATTTTGGTTGGATCGTTTGTGGGTTTTGGCAGGAGATGGCCAAGATTAAAGGGAATCGTGAGGAAGCTAAATTGCTTGGTGAATCGAACGAAGACGAGGTCGAAAGGGAGTGTGGTTCACCAAAAGAAGGGAAGGGGAAGAGGTTGTGGAAGAAGGTGAAGTATCAGCTTGTGGAGTATCACTCATTGCCTGCGTATTTGAAGGACAATGAGTACATTCTTGGACATTACCGAGCTGAGTGGCCATTGAAGCAGGTCTTGCTAAGTGTGTTTACCATACACAATGAGACCCTCAATGTTTGGACGTAAGAGTTGCCTCTTCTTGTTTGTTTGCTGTCATTTCTTGGATTTTTATCTATATGTTGCTGTTGACAGGTTAAGGTACTATATGTTGTGGGATTGTAGTTTGTTTCGTGGCTTTTTTAGCTTTGTTGTGCGAGCTTGATTATGTCAATTTGGATGTTCTCTGGTTGAGGTCTGAGTGTTAAGCATGTATGTGGCCTTTTGCATCTACATTCTTTTCAAGGAAACTGAAAAATGGTTTGTATTGTAGTACGAGAGACCAAGAGTTTACGCCTGCAGGGATATTTTTCAAAGAGGGTTTTGTGTTTGATGGACTTAAGCGTTGCTGCTTTGCCATCAGTTTAAACCAGCATTGCTCAGTGAACTTATGATGTGCAGATGTGCTAAATCATTTAATACACTTTCAATATCATAGAATTGAAATTTTGGCAAAGGATGTTAGTTGTAGCTAGTAAAGGTTTGGGAAGTCAAAAGTTAGATGAGCCGGTATTGCAATTGATACTTTGTTTGAAATTTTAAGTAGAAGGGGCTGCATTTATGATGGTGTATCTGTTGATTATGACATAAGGATGATTGTCTGTATTATATGCAAGCTAGTATTGTCTATAACTCTGTTATTATCGCACAAAAGCTATTTTGTCCTGCAACTTTGTTTACAAAATAAGAAGTAAATTGGTGGAACTTTCTGTCACAATGTTGTGTGTAACTGTGTATGGTGGTAATGCAAAGGAATTGTAATGATCGAATGTGCATAAACTAAATTATCAAGTAAATTCCCCCACCTAACGGAATGATATCTTCTGTGCAGGCATTTGATAGGCTTCTTGCTGTTCCTATCTCTGACCATTTACACCGCTTGGAATGTTCCAAATTTCGTGGACCTTCCATCTCTACCAAATTTCCCCAATGTGCTTAAAAATGCTGACTTCCAGAAATTGCATGCGGAACTGATAACTTGTCTTCCATCCCTCCCACACATGCCTGATTTGCACAGACTTCGAGAGGAACTGCGGACATCTCTGCATTCCATGGACTTGTTGCCATCCTTGTCCAATTGGAAGATTATGGAACTCATTTCCAACTGTTTGCCAGAGAGGCTTTGCCATAACAACCACACTGATGCTTGTGCTGTGGTAATTACACTTCCTTTACAGACTCATACCTTCTTATCTGTCTTGGGACAATTGGATACCCCCATACTATATGCAATGAGTTAAAATCTGTCTGCATACCTTTTATATTGCATAACTCGGCTGTGTTCTTGGAAACCTTGGCCAAAAAGCATTTTGCTCCAAATTCCAAACATTTTTTGTCCATTTTTTTGACAAAGATTGTGAATAGATAGTTAAACAGTTGAGTTACTTAAGTATAACCTGTATTTGTCCCTCTCTGTTAAGTTTATAGTACAGAAGCCCTTGTCTTTTTAGATGTTATGCCCAGAGACTCTTTTCCTTGTGAATTTCAAATTTTATTTCCAACACTGACATGATCCATACCATTTACATTTTGCAGCAAAATATGAAGGAAGACTTGGCAAACATTATTGCACCACTATTACTCCGACCAATCACACGTTGGCCATTCTTTGCCTTCTTAGGAGGGGCCATGTTCTGCCTGTTAGCCAGCAGCGCATGCCACCTCCTCTCCTGTCACTCCGAGCGCGTCTCCTACTTCATGCTTCGCCTCGACTATGCCGGGATCGCGGCCCTCATCGCCACATCCTTCTACCCACCCGTGTACTACTCCTTCATGTGCTACCCCTTCTTCCTCAACCTCTACCTCGGCTTCATCACTCTGCTCGGAATCGGCACAGTCCTGGCATCACTCCTCCCAGTATTCCAAACACCCGAGTACCGCACCTTCCGAGCAAGTCTCTTCTTCGGGATGGGCTTTTCTGGCGCCGCACCAATCCTTCACAAGCTCATACTCTTCTGGAACGAACCGGAAGCACTTCACACAACAGCATACGAAGTCCTGATGGGAGTCTTTTACGGTGTTGGGGCATTGGTATACGCTATGCGTATCCCAGAGAGGTGGATGCCGGGAAAGTTTGATATCGCAGGACATAGCCATCAGCTTTTCCATGTGCTTGTCGT
>JAYMSL010005191.1:0-10345 GCA_036897195.1 Plantago coronopus
ATTAATTCCCCAATACTCCCCCGCACTCGTGGCCGATTTCAACCTCATTTGGGGAGGCCAATCGAGTGGAATTAAATATGGGTGGAGGCGGTCTCCGCGAGGATTCGAACCCAGGATCTGGGCGTGAGCCAAAGGCTCTAATACCATAATAGAATTTCATCTCATCTAAAAGCTCGAACTTGTAGAGAGTTGTGGAATCTAGTCATATATATATTAATTCCCCAATAGTATGATGGACCACAACTTATGACAACACATACACCATTATTCTCAGACCAAATTTCCCTACTGCTCTTCTGTCCCAACCCAACACATTATAGTAGTAGTAGTAATCTGTATCCAGTTTCTATAAATAGAAACCTTTCAAACTCTCCTCCTCAATTCTGTGCCTACTCCAACAATGGAACCATGACTCTCCACCAATGCCATGTCCGAAAACCCGAAATGATCGTAAACCGAATCCACACTCTCCTGCACGGGTTCGCCCTTCTCGCCTTGTTCTACTACAGAATCACTACCCTTTCTCAGATGATCCAAACCAAACAAACTTCTGTCCTTCCTTACGTTCTCGTGTTTATTTCCGAGTTGGTCCTCTCGTTCTTGTGGGCCCTTCACAGGCCTTCCAGGTGGAGGCCTGTTAGGCGGACCACGTATCCTGAGAGGCTGCCAGGGGACGAGAAGCTGCCGAGGGTGGACGTGTTCATATGCACGGCTGATCCTAGCAAGGAGCCCAGTGTTGGGGTGATGAACACTGTTATATCCGCCATGTCGTTGGACTACCCCAGTGAGAAGGTTGCTGTTTATCTTTCTGATGATAGAGGGTCTTATGTGACTTTCGAGGCGATGAAAGAAGCTTGGAAGTTCGCGAAATGGTGGATTCCGTTTTGTAAGAAGCATGACCTCAAAGTTAGGTGTCCTGAGGCTTATTTTTCGTATGCTGAGAGTGCGTATGGGAGGTCTGTTAGCAAGGAAGAGTTAATTTGTTCACAATTGCTTTTGATTATTCAACAAGTAGTATTCAGAATAAGCTGATTCTGGAACAGTGTAACACAATCTATAATTAGACACACTTTGTGTCGTAAACCAGAATCAAAGTCTGTTCTGGAGAAGCTATTGCAGTATGCTTACTTAATTGTTGTACTCTTGTTTAGATTAATCTGAATAGATGTGGTGTCTCAATGCAGAAAAGGTACAATGAATTCAAAGAGACTTTGGAGAAGAATTCTGTAAACGCGAGCAGTTCAGTTAGCAGAGATCATCCACCCAAAATCGAGGTACGTAGACAAGTAATTGCAGTGAATTTTGATTCATCTCAAGGCTGAAAGTTCAACTTAATTTGACAAGCCTTCTGTTTTCGCTGAAGATTATATGTTCGTTTATGCTTTATTTTGCCAGGTGATAAATGGTCTTGATGTTGAGTATGAGCAGCAGCAAGAGAAGATGCCCCTTCTTGTTTATGTAGCTAGGGAGAAAAGGCCTTCTCAGCCTCACAATTTCAAGGCTGGAGCACTCAACGTTCTTGTAAACTTTCTCCATGCCTTTGATGTCTTAATTCGCTGCTATGTTTTGTAACTACTAATGTCGTTTATTGTTGTTAAAATTATTTACAGCTCCGAGTATCAGGGCTAATCAGCAACGCACCATATTTCCTAGTGCTAGATTGTGATCATTACTGCAACGATCCAACATCAGCCCGCCAAGCAATGTGCTACTATTATTATCCTGAGATATCTCCTAAACTGGGATGGGTTCAGTTTCCGCAGTACTTCCATAACATGAGTAATAACGATATCTATGATGGTCGGCTGCACTACTCTTGGGTAATTTATCCAAACACTATTTGCAGTATAGCATAAATTTCTCACAATGTTCCTATGATTCTGTTACTGTCTATTTCAATTAAATCGTGCATTACGTGCAGAGGGAGTGGATAGGCTTGGACGGGCTTAGAGGACCAACCATTACTGGTTGCAACTTCTATATGAAAAGGGAAGCACTCTATGGAACTGAGAAAGTTCAAATAGCTAGGTTCTCTATATGTTCTTAAATCTTAACTGATAGAATATTTTAATCAGGTCGCTGGTAATGCCAGAGCAATGCTGGCACGATTAGAAATATTAGTGTTAAGTTGGGAAAATGCTCTGGCATTGTCCTGCGGTCTTTTGATCATTGCTGCTAAATGCTCAACTAGTGCCAAGATTAAGACATTCTTAGTGTTTTTCGTCTTATGTAATCAGATGTTGATCTCAGTAAGCTGAAGAAGTCCTTCGGTCTAAGTAATGAGTTCATCAAATCGATATACAGATTGAACCAACCAAACGTGTCTAGTGACGGAAAGGTTTCAGATGCATTGCGCAAAGAGATCCAACTAGTAGCCTCTTGCACCTATGACAACGACACAGAATGGGGAAGAGAGGCAAGTCTTTTTCTTACATGTTAATTTCACACATTTCACGAAATTCGGACTTTAGATGAGACATGATTCTTTCATGTTGAGTGCAGGTGAGCTACAGATACTTTACTGTTGTGGAAGATTCATTGACAAGCCTTATTTTTCACTCCAAAGGGTGGATCTCTGTGTGGATAGATCCTGCTAGAAGATGCTTCTTAGGGTCATGTACTACGAGTTTGAACGACATGTTAGTCCAACAAACACGGTGGAACTTTGGCCTAATGCAAATTGCTCTGTCAAAGGTTTCTCCTCTGGTGTACGGTATATTGAAAATGTCACCACTTCAAAGTTTTGTGTATGGAGCGCTAACAATGGACCCTCTGTACGTTGTGCCTTTCTATGGTTTAAGCCTCATCCCTCAAATCTGTCTGTTCTACGGAGTTCCTCTCTATCCCAAGGTGCGTTGCGAGAACAAAAGGATTGGAAGTATAAGCTTCTCTTCGCCTAATTAATCGTTTGACAAGATTATTCACCAAGACCTAACCTTTGCTGATTATTTCAATCTTTCAAGTTTCAGAACCATTTTTCTTTGTGTTTGCATTCGTTTTCATCTCAGCACAGCTCAAATTCCTGCACGACATTGCCTCCTATGGTGATCCAATCAGGACCTGGCTATACGAATATCGAGTGTGGATGATGAAATGCGGTGCATGTTACCTTTACGCGACATTGAATGCGTTCTTGGAGAAGCTTGGTCAGAATGAAGCGAGCTTTTCACTAACAAACAAAGATATAGACGATGAACAATCCAAGCGCCACCAGCAAGGAGTTTGTGACTTCCAAGTATCACCTCAACTTCTTGTTCCTCTGTGCACATTGTACATGGTAAATGTGGTCGCCTTCTTCATTGGAGTTGCGAGGATGGTTTGCTGTCACAGTGTGAGTGAACTGTTCGTGCAAGCAGTTATCCCCTTCTTTGGGATGGTCGTGAATTACCATTTTCTTGAAGGGATGGTGTTCAGGCAAGACAATGGGCGCATATCATCATCGGTTACTCTGCAATCTGCAGGCATCTCCGCCATAATCTTGAGTGTGGGAGCTCTTCTTATCATACATTGATGCAGGTTTCACCATTAACATTTAACACAAGTTCAACTCTTCAATTTCCATTCAATTTTGAGTTCAATATAGAATAAGTTTCAATTGTCAATGGAAACCTTCTTTCAATACAATGGTATTGGTTTATCAGGTTGATTGCTAATGTCCACCATCATCCAATTGAGGAAGAATGACGTAGCGTCCTTTTCATCTTAAATTCAGTTTCATAGATTACTTCACGTAACTGTAAAATCAGTTTTCTAAGACTTTAAGCTCCTAATATCCAAACAAAATTCATTAGCACATCAAATTTAGAAATGCCTAATACACTGTTGAGCAAGTACACTTGCAATCAGTCCCACACTCAAAAATCTTCATCAATATGGGAGCCCTACAGTTTCATAACCTATCCGTGGGAGCACAACACCTCCTATTGCAATTACAAATTCCAACAAATTATTCAAATTTGAACGAAGGTGTTTCTATGAAGATCATATGTCCATGCCATCCTGACAATACTAGGCATGGTTTCCGACTTACAACAACAAGATCAGAGGTCCAACGAACAAGGAAACTGCAGTAATTGCAACAGAGATCATAGAAACAATTGGTGAAATACGGCCCTTATCTGTCCTCAAGATCATACCTTCAAGCAAATAGTAATTCAGGCTTATCCCGAATAATGAAAGAATTGCTTGTGCGAACATCTCATCTACAGTGTTGTTCTTGACTATCTTCACAGCTCCAAGAACAAAGGTAACCAAATTTATGAGGTACAGGCTGCATAATGGAACTAGGAGCATAGGTGCTGCTTGGAAGTCGTATATGCCATCTTGATGGCGCTTGATTTGCTCATCCTCAATATCCTTGTTGGTTAATGAGAAGTTTGCTTCCATCATACCAAGTCTGTCTAAAATTGCATTCAATGTTGCATAGAAGTAACATACTCCAGACTTCATCATCCAAACTCTTAGTTCGTAAATGGATGTCCGGTATGAATCTCCATAGGAATATACCTCTTGCACATGTTTCACCAATGATCCGATGAATAAGTAGGCAAACACAATAAAAAATGGATCTGAAACCTGCAAATTGAGCATACGAAACAGATCGTTAGAAACCATACAATGACCAAACTGGGTAAACTTAACAGAATAAATGCATAATGCTAACCTTTGGATAGAGAGAAACGCCGTTTAACATACTAATTGCAGGAACGAGAGCAAGTCCATAGAATGGTATCACGAACAGAGCGTCGAACACGAGTGCAGCATAACACATACTCTGAAGAACTGACATCCTCGGAGGGCCATATGTAAGAGGATTAAATTTTGACAGACCAATCTGCATTAGTCCAAAAGACCATCGTGTTTGTTGAACCAACATATCATTCAGACTTGACGTGCAGGCTCCTAAGAAACAAGGCCTTTCAGGATCAATAAACACAGAAATCCAGCCCCTGCAGTGTAAAACAAGGCTTGTAATGGAGTCTTCAAAAACTGTAAAGTATTTATAGCCAACCTGCAGTTGAAACATAGAAGAAACAGTAAATAAATTTTCTCATAGAGCATTAGGGTGAATTTTGTAAGCTTAACAGTGTCGACTTGCCTCTAGTCCCCATTCAGAGTCGTCGCAATAGGTACATGAGGCTACAAGTTGGATCTCCTTTTGCAAAGAATCAGAAACAGCTCCATTTGTCCAAACATTTGGCTTGTAATCACCAGAAACAGATTTGATAAACTCCTCGCTCGCGCCAAAGGACTTTTTGAGCTGGCTGATACCAATATCTGGTTGTATAACAGAAAAAAATATACATAAAGAGGAAGCGTTACAGCATTGCTTCTTCAGTAATGATTTCCATGCATCATATTATATATGACTGACTTATGAGACTATACCTTTCCCAATTTTTTCTTTGCCATAAATTGCTTCTCTAGTCATGAAAAAGTTGCATCCGTATATTGATGGTCCTCTTAAGCCATCATAGCCCTGCCCTTCTCTCTGCATAACGTTAAAATAACAGAACACAATCAGGATGTCACTCTATATGAAAACCATACATATACTGTCACGCAAATATTTTCAACAATAAACAGTACCCAAATTGGATGCAATCGACCATCGTAGATATCATAAGCACTTGCGTTACGGAACTTCTGTGGGTACTGTACCCAGCCTATTTGAGGGGATATTTTAGGATCAAGATAAAAGCACATAGCTTGACGGGCTGATGAGGGGTCCCCGCAGTACATATCGCAGTCCAATACAAGAAAGTATGGGGCATTGCTGATCAATGCTGATACTCGCAGCTGCAAATATTTTATGTTTATTAGGATAGATGCCAAAAACAGTAAAAGTGTGGAACTGGAACGAGGTATTTTAGTATTGTAATTAAAAACATTTAACTTTGCTAAAGATAAATAATTGATGAGTAGAAAAATGGTTCCAAGAATATTACAAGTGCGTTAAGGGCTCCTCCTTTGAAATGGTGTGGATGACCAGGCCTTTTCTCTCGAGAGCAGTAAACAAGAAGAGGCATCTCCTTTTGGCTTGCACCACCTCCACCTGCATCCATGATCACCTGTCCAAAGAAATCAGGTAATTTATTATAATTTGATCACCAGAATCTATTTATGAAGGTACATTATGATCCATTGTTAGTCCTCCCAATAAATTATGAGTGTGCAGAAAGAAGTCTGTTCATTCACCAAATGTAAGCAATACATAATGTTGTCGGTTTCTGATGGATCCAAAGACACATTTGTTCTCTCGGCTTTCAGATAGTATATAATAAACATCAAAATCTTTGTGTCGTTTCATGATGCCGGAGAAGGTGGTGGGCCAATTTTCGGTTATGGTTCAACTTTATACACCCTCTCTATTATGACAGGGACAGGTTGCATGCATCACCAACCCAAACCCAGCTTTTTTACAAGAGCCTCTGTTAAGCTGAGATTAGTTTTGAAACATTATGATATTGGTTCAAGAAAATTAAAACATGGGGTACACTGCATTGACTGAAATGAATTGCCTCCTTCCCATTTTGGTATTTGTTCTTTTTATTTTTTTGGGAACATAATACTCAAATGAAGCTTGAATCAGAGGCGAACAAGGTACGGTTAAGAAAACATCAGACCATATAATTAAATCTATATTATTCTTTAAAGGAGAGTCCTCCTTGCCTACATGTAATCCTTCCAACCAATCAAGTATAGTTATTCTATCCAAACCTAATTCCAAACTACTATAATCCTATGTGTAAATTCCTCCATTTTTTGAATTTACTTAATTCACAAACAAAGCTAATAGTATTATTTATTAATTTGAAATTTAAAATTTAAAAGTGATAGGCAGAAGAATGGAGAACAAAGGTAATAGTTTAATGAAGACAGCTAGGTAGAATTAATGAAGACTCTTCGTAATTCCAAACGTCAGGACTCTTCAATTACATTTCTCACTAAATCAGTTTGTAAGCCAACCTAATTGTCTGTTAACCTCTTATTCTTCATCGTCCATCTCAGTTCACCTCCACATCTGAATCAACCAACGTCTTCTTCTTGGAGCTCAGCCAGCTAGCTTTCACATTCCGATAAGGTAACCAAACGTCGTAATTGAAGCTTCATTTTACGTTCTCTTCCTTACAGCCATATCCTGTCTCATATTTTTGTTAGACTATCAGAAAACCTAATGCGATCCTTTTCCATCAGATTATAGCAAACTACAAGATTTATATGGAAATTCTACCAATTCAATTATGGGTTCTTCTGATTCTCTCCCACCGAATCAAGGTACTCCAATTTCTGTAATTTATTCACTTACAGTTGCATGTAGTCTCTTATTTGTTTTGTTTTCGATGTTTTGATTTGCTTACGAAGGAAGATGAATAATGATGAAATTCCACCTAAATTAGTTTTGATTCATGTGTAGTCGAAATAGTTTGCACTTTCACGTGGTTATCTTTCGAACACTATTATGTGCTTGGCAGTGTCGATATACTGACGAGTGGTGATTGAATAATATTCACTGGCTTCGAGCTTTGCAGGTAGTATTTAAACAGGCTTGACTAAGCAAAATTTGTAACTTGAGTGGGAAAGAGTGTCTAGAGTCTCAAGATTATATTCCAACATGTATTTGCTTCCTGCTGGTGGAAGATTGAGGAAACGATTTTTAGTAGCGAAATGCGCTACGAAGAAAGGTAGAATTAATGATGTGGCTTTTGTATATATGAATGTAACTTGGACTCTTCCTTCATGACATATTTTCTTCTCCTAAAAATTTCATAAACTGAATTCATCAAAGCATACAAAATCATAGATTCATCTCAAGTTAAATTTAGAAAGAAAAATACATAAAACAAGACAAAAAAGGCAAGAGTAGAAAGATCGAAGAGTTCTGATCTTTCTGATTTTTTGTTTGGTGCTTTAAATTGGCATTTAGTTTTGATTCAACTTTAACACTTTCATTTTATGTACTCCCTCCGTCCAGTCAATATTTTCTCACTTTCCATTTTGGTAGTCCATTACAAAGCTTCCCATTTCCTTTTTTGGACACTGTGGTCCCAATCTTTCTCCATCCATTTAATTACAACACATCAAAAAGTACTCACACTACCTCCACTTGTAATATAATACTCAAAAAGTAATAAAACCATATTTTGTTGACCAAAACACAAGTGAGAAGCTTGTGCTTGGACGGAGGGAGTATTAGTTTCAATTTGAACAGATTTCTGTTAATTAGCCTATAAGTTTCATTTTTTTAATCTAGATGTCATATTTTTGTAATGATATTAGCTTTGACTGGACTCTGGGAGTACTGTTAGAACATAGTTTTTAATGCTTGATAACTTTCTCTGTGATGATGTTTGGATTTCTTACTATTAAGATTATTGCTTCTCTTTATTTTTTGCTCTGTTACTGTAATATGATTTCTCACTCACTTTAGTTCAAGCTGCTATTCCATCATGATCTTAAACTGATTAAGAGAAGCTAGAAACTATGTTGAACTGATTCAAATGAACCAAAGTGATTTTCATGTGTCGCAATGCAATTTGACCAATCAGAGGCACATTATCAATTCGATTTAGATTGTTATACCTGAATCAGTGAAGCAGCATCTTTCAGTATCTCTCTTGCGACAGGATATTTGCTGTTAGAATAGGATTAGTTCTCAGATATCAATGCAACAAATTATGCACTGGATACTATTACCATTGTTACATTCCAGCTTTGTTAATTAATTTGGTAAAGAGTGTTGATGATGCTTCTGTTTCCATGTCTACAGATTCGACAGAGCTGGGAGTTGTTGCGTGCAACTATAAGGAGATGTAACAGTTTGGAAACGCCAAAGAATTGAGCGTGTATATACTGGTAGTATTTGAGAAGCTATGGTGGCGGCTTACAAATTAACGCTGCGCCATTCAAGCTAGCTGTTCGTAGTATTATTACGGGTGATTGTTAGGCTTGTGGTAAGAGCATTGTGGAGTTTAAAGTTTTCATTTCTATATTATTCTTTAAAGGAGAGTTCTCCTTGACTACATGTCTATTCCTTGACAATAGCGATTCATTATTCTATCCAAGCCTAATCCAATTCTATGTATCAATTTCTCATTATTTTTGAGTTATTTAAATTCTACTCCAAAGCTTATAATTTCTGAATACCCTTTTGAAAATTGTTTGACAAATTTGGAGCACCATTAATGCTATGTGCATGCTGGTTCTGTAATTGAGATGGGTTGGAACTATAATTTAAATATTCAATGAAGACTGAAGACACTGACCTAACTTCTCTAGAATATCGCGTGAAGGAATTCCAAAGGTTCCTGACTCTTCATCTCTTCTCAGTGATTCTATCTATCTCATTTTTAGATTGTTATTTTCATTTTAGTTCAACTGGAGGCGCATTTTCACAGAGATCGATTCGACATTCAAGTCATATACGAATATATTATATATCTCCATTCATCATTCTCCTATTCTGCTCATCTTCTTCGATTCAATTTCTCCTTTTTTTTGTTTAGATAAGTTCCTAATCAGTTCTCGAGCAACCATGTTATATATACCATCTCCATTTTCTTAATTATGCACTTCTTGCAGAAGTAAGTCGATTCTAACCTCTCATGGTATTGTTTTTCATACTTATGGTTCTGTATAAAGCTCATTAAATTCATGAGTCTGATAGGATTGAACATTCCTGAACCTCTCTATTTTCAGGTTCTTTAGGATTGCTAAAAGTGTTCTCAGTTTGCTGTAAGTGTATATACAAGAAGGAACAGTTTCTCCTTTTGCTTATGTTTTGATTGGCACATACAATTTGGTTGATTTTCACACAATTTAAGTTGAGCTTTGTTAGTTCAGTGTAACTTGATGCCCCTGTTTGAAACTCATTCTCAATAGTCATAATTGGTCTTAGTTTAAAATAGGAGAAAGTGTCATTAGGTTGACATATAGGTAGGTATGCATTTGAGCTCCGGTTATTCTAGGCGACAACTATTCACATAGATAGAGCCCAGTCATTTGAAAATCCCATGACTTGGTTGAAATGAGATTCTAATTAAACAATATTTCATACTAAATGTGCAAACTCTCTTAATATAATAAGGCTTTAATAATGAGTTTATCACGTCAAATTATGATCATGATGCTTGCTGTTGTTTGAGAAATATATGCTCTATTCTTTTTCCCTTCAAAAATATTACGATCCCAATTAGATTAGTAATTTGTATTTTCAGAATTTCCAGAAGTGGCCAATGATTTATCTTGACTCTTCATGACAGGTAACTTTCTAACGCTTTTATTAGTCGATTTTCTCTTAATCATCTACTCGCTTGGTGGAGAACTTTTTTATCGGGTGAATAAG
>JAYMSL010005192.1:0-10345 GCA_036897195.1 Plantago coronopus
CAGACACACAAGCCATCACCACTTAACACAGAGCAAGGTGAACATTACAAGCCTATATTTACATTTGAAATGCTCTTGAAGCATCCTATATGAATAGTCAGAAGACTCGGAACACTTGAAATATCATAACTAAACAAACCGTCTTCCACTGAGGCATGCTCCCTCCCCATTCCCTCGAGAATAAAGGCGGACTTATCTTCGTCCTGTGCAGTAATGCACCATGCATACACATGATTTAAGTTTTAACACATCGTAAAGTGTTCCAAGATTTACACTGACCATTTCCTTTCCACAAATTATTCAAATTTTCCACAGTGCTAGCCTAAAAATATACCTAAAAACAGGCCAAGATTCAAACTAACCATCTTATTCCAGCTACAGAACCGATTTTCTAACAGGTTAGAATAAATAAAGCGAAACCCACATGAAAATCAGCTGAAGTTTTTATAAACTTTTGTAAATATCAGCAAGTGTTCATCTTTTTTCCTTAAACAAAATTGCTTATGATCAAACGTATGCCAAAACCCATGCATGGTGGCTATAATGCATATCCGGCACAAGAGAGTATCTTGACTGCTCATTATAGACGAACATAGACATATCCTTGACACGGTCCCGATCTGACACTAAACAGTCCACATCTCCAGTGTAAAAAAACTGTCCTCGGACTCGGAGTGAACTCGGAGATGGAAGCCACTTACCAGTCAAATTAGATTAACAAAAGAGTTTATAAAGGCCAAGATTTGAACATACATAGACGAATTATAAACTCCATATCCAAGCAATTCAAAGATTTGGCTTCAAATGAGACCAAAAACTTGGGAACTCGACTAAATACACTACGGCTGTTACTTGCTAGGAAGTGTTGGGGGCTCAGAAAAAAGTATTTTGAAACCACGGACTCCAGTAACAAATGTACAACAACAAAACAACCTCTTCAACCTTTGTAGGTGGGAGGTTTGTGCGGAAGAAAGCAAGAAAATTAACAGGAAAAAGAAGGATTCTTCCTTAGTAGAAAATTTAATTACAGGATACGGCAGATGGGTTATTACCATTTATAGAGGCCAAAGCTATGTACTGATAGCAGCACTCTGTCAATCACAACTCACGCCAATAACAAAGGTTACCCTGTTTTATCTAACTTAACCAACGGAGGATTAGATTACCCCAGGAAAGCAAAAAAATATAACAAAAAATCTTGCAGTAAGAGTAAATACCCCACATCACATGAATTTGATTCTTTTGGAAACATTCAGGATACTTGAGTATTGACTGATACATAGCGAACTCACAATCATGATGAAATTTTCATAACAAAACCACTCAAGGATGCAGGAAAAAAAAGCAATCCAATGTAGAGTGAATTATTCCGATATAACTTTAAAGCTTAAGGGACTGTAACAACCTTCCAGTTAAGTACTAAAGGGCAAAAAGAAGACGATTAAGTAGGAGAAACCTGGGCATCGAATTGAGATTTGAGAATGACAAATAGAGCTCAATATTCATGTGCTTCCTTTTGTTTGTTATGTACCTCCAATTTCTTCATCTGCAATAAGGAATAGAGGTTAATAAAGAATTGTTGATGCTCTGGCATCTCAACACTATAATAAAAATTTACCTTTGGGAGCCAAGACTCAAGAGCAGTAGAAAGAGACAGAGATTGGAAAATGCTCATAAATATTGATTTTGAAGGGTATTAGGGCGGCCGTGAAAAAATAGCGGGGAAAAATAATCAATTACGCGCTAAAATTTTCAGGTTGCCCGGGCAAATTTGAGAATAATGAGAGTAGTACAAATTGAATACAAACTTGAAATATAATGTACAAGAGTTGGTACTTTATGATTATTGATGAAATTATGATATTGATGATATTATAAATATACAAAAGTGAGGGCCGAATTGTACCTCCGCTCCGTCTGAAACTTCTACATTTAATTTAGCAGTCAAATATATATTATTATTAGTAGATGTAATATGTACAAGAATAAAAATGAGATGATTTAAATTGTGGTACACCAAAAATAATAAAATGAGAAGTTTCGGACGAGACGGAATAAGTAATAACTATTTGATGAACATTATATGTACATATAGTAAGAAAAGTAGAGTAGTCTATAATACTTTTATATACCAAAGTCCTATGGAAATAAAGATTTCAATTTCCATGTATTACATCATCTACAATTATGCAACTCATATGTTATAAATTAAAATACATATTGTCTATAATTATTTATAGGTAATTGTTGTGTTAGATCGTTTATAGTTAGATGTGTTAAGCTCTTAATTAATTCATCTGAAAATTAATCTCTGAAACTGAACTGAACTGAATTCAAATATAAATTTGTACTACGCACACATGAACTGAACTGAACAAAACTAAATTTAATGGACCTAAACTAGACACAACTGAAATTAAAGTGAATTGAGTAGGACCTTAGACCGTCTATAGTTAGATACACAATAAATTGTAACTAAAAAAACTTATGTTTATTAAAATAAAGGTGTTTTGACTTAAACTTTGGTTAGTTCACCATAAATTATGTTTTGTAAGTTCCATTCAGTTCGACTTAAGTTTTAGTAGTTTAAATTTATATTTTTAATAAGTTTAATTCCGTTCAGGTCTAATAAGTTCAATTCAAAATTTCAAATATTTTCAGGCAAATTGAACTGAGCATTACAACACATGATGTATCTAACTATATGGACGGTTTTGGTTGTTGAATGGGTAATCTGTATTAGGTTGATCTATTGTAATTGGTTGAGGGACTCGGATCGTTCGGTGCTCGGTTGGACTCTTTTTCCTTTTAGGGGTTTTATCCCGATGGGTTTTCCCTAGAAGGTTTTTAAGGAGGCAACGAGTACCGGGTCGAAACGGTCAGAGTCAAGGTTGAGGGAGTCGGGTGAGAGGTATTGCATACTATTGAGTGAGGCAGTTAATGCTTAGCTCATACATGTAAATTGTTTTATAATCAATAAATTTGCCGTTTCAAAAAAAAAAAAAAAAAACTATATGGACGGTTTAACACCAAACATATTCAAGTTTAAATGTAGAATATTATTTATACATGAACTCCAATTCCTTATGAGTAAGGCTCCGTTTAATGCACCTGGAATATGAATAAGGTCCCGCTCAATTCACGCTGACCATAACATTTATATTTGTGAAAATTATAAGTCAACATAGTATACTTAGAAACAGAGTATGTGTATATCACAAGACATGTCCATCTACATACATATGTGGTTCAATATATTAACTACCCAAATTTGTGTATATAAAATTAAAAATAATAATATAATGTTATAATAATCTAAAGTGTTTGGAGATTATAGTCTAGTTTAAGTTTTTTTTTTTAAGGGAAATTCATTAAACTAAAAAGCAGTTACAGTCCTAAAGTGCGAATAGTCGTCTACTTTAATTACATCCGAAAGCCAAGCTAAGGACATATCCCAGATAAAATGAAAGTTTGCAGAATCCAAAAAACTACTAGAGTTATTACATGAAAAAGTAAATAAAGACCGAGAACTAGCTTTTTTGGCAATTGTATCCGCCACTTGATTGGAAGAGTTGATCTTGGTAAACTGTGGAAGAGTTGATCTTGGTAAACTGCCCTTGGTTTCGATGAGAGAGAACGGAGGAGAGAGAAGACCTAGGGCACCACTCAATTCGCCGCTTCATCGCTCATACGCCGGCGCCAGCAAAACGGGAAATCAGAATCGAGTTACAGCGGAGCCAAGACAGTCAGGAATCGATAGTGAAGAGGGATGGACGAGGGTGAAATCGAGAAATCAGAAACGGCAAGAGGGAAAGGTATGGCACCACCAAATGCACCAAAAATTTCTCAATATCTTCGTATCAAATTTTCCAGATACATGGAAAGGGGAAGACATGAAAGAAGTATTGGGAAGGATTGGAAAGGTGTGGGATATATCAATCCCAAATAAGAAAACGAAGGACAGGAAGAACTTTGCCTTCGTAAGATTTGATAGGGGATGCGATGCGACAAGAACTTTGGAGAAGGTAAAAGGGATTTGGATTGGGAAATACAAATTACTGGCAAACATAGCTCAGTTCGAACAGAAAAAGCGTGAAGGAGAAGGTTTAGACACGACCTTAATGCCAATGAAGAGAGATGGGAGGATAATGAATAGCAATGGGCAGAAACTACAAGAGGTAGAACAACAGAATATGATACAGGGAAAGCAGAAAATATGGAAACATACTGAGCAAATCCGAAAGAAGGTACAAATATGGCAAAGGAAAGATAATGGTAGACTGAAACAGGTAAGGCAGGAGAACACAGACACAAAAGAGCAACCAGAAAAGAAGACAGGACCACAGAGGCAGGGATTTAGCATACTGCAAAATGAAACAAGGAAAAAGGAGCGAGAAATCGAGGATAAGGGCGAGAAATCTGCAGAGCTAGAATGGGCAGAAAATTGCTTAATCGTAAGACTCCGGCAGAAGATGGATGTTAAAAAGCTCTCAAATTTACTCATAGTCAATGGACACCGGGGGTTGCAGATTGGGAGACTATCAGAAGATGAATGGTTGATTAATGGGGATGAGAAAGCTCGAAATAAACTAGTGACCGAAGATAGGACATGGGCAGATCAGTGGTTCGAAGACATTCGCAACTGGAGAAAACAGGCACGAAACATAAGAAGAACGGTTTGGATTAGCGTATACGGAATGCCATTGCATAATTGGAAAGAAGGTGCGTTTGTCAGATTAGGAAATAGGATTGGCAAAACAGTGGGATATGGCAATGAGGAGGATGGTAAATTCGACTTTCGACGGGGACGAATATTGGTAGAGACATCGATAATGGGAGTAATACGACAAGCAGAGGAGATATGGGTAGAAGGAGAAAAATATGAGGTTCACCTCGTTGAAGATTACATGGGATCTTGTTACGTAATTAAGAATGCGATGATGGGAAAGTTAAATAAAAAGAAAGAAGAAGATGAAGATAATTCTGATATCTTCTCGGGCCGATCTTCGGAGGAAATAGAAGACGAGGATGGAGAAACCGAAGATGGATTTGAAGATAACGAAAACGGATGGGAGAAAGGACTTGATCTGGATGGAAAATTGGACAAGGAGTGGGAAAATGAACTGGAGGAAAATCTAAAAGTACTGGAAGAACAGGAGGAGGACAAAGTAACAAGTGAAGAAAAAGTAGATGATAATGCACAACAGGATGGAAAAAGGGACCAGAAGGAGATGAGTGATCAGGGAGCTGAGGCTATTATGAGGCAGCAGAGCTTAAAGATGAAAGATGGGGAGCACATCGAGGAAAAGGAGGAAGAAACAAAACCTAACAGCCTGGAGCAAAAAGTTACAGAAGATATCTCGAAAAAAGACAGGAACAAAAGCCGAAGTTTATCAGAACTAATGGCTGTGCAGGGAGAAATTTCTTCCACTGATCCTTTCCAATTGATGCCTATTATCGAGAAGTATGATACTCGTTCTTGTGCAGGTAAAACGGAGAAAATCCAGAACCTAAGCAAGGAAGAACAGTTCAAACCGAAGGCTATAAATAGAGGGAAACCGACTCTAAAAAGAGGAAGAAAGAGACTCAACGAGAGGAGCTTATTGGATGGAGGAGCATTCCCGACTGATTCTGAAATCAAGTTAGGTATCAAACAGGTGAAACTCCAAGCGATAAGGATGGAAGCAAGGAAAAACGTGGAATATGGACAGAGTCTGGGTATACTTCATACAAGAGACGCGGAGATAGCAGAACAGATGTTCCAGACATGGGAGGTACGTGATAAGGAATCGGCACAGCAAAATACAGGTATGGGCACAAATATTGGTGGATCATGAGTATATTAAGTTACAATATAAGAGGTTTGGGTGGTGTACTGAAAAAAAGGGAAATAAGAAAAATGATAGGAAAGAATAAATGTAATTTTGTATGTCTACAAGAAACGAAAAGGGGGTATTGTGATAAAAGACTAGCTGAAACATTATGGGGGCCGGGATCAATAGAGTTCGCTTATTCAGGCTCTTTCGGGGCTTCGGGCGGACTAATAAGTATATGGGATACTAAAGTGTTTACAAAACTAGAAATTTGGGGGGACGAAAGGATATTAGGAATAAAAGGAAATTGGGACGGGGTTATGGTGAATATAGTAAATGTATATGCTTCATGTGATGATAGAAAAAAGGTTGAAATGTGGAACCAAATAAAGAAGAAAATGGAGGAGAGTGAGGAAGAAGCTTGGTGTATATGTGGGGATTTTAATGCAGTGAGGGATGAATCCGAAAGAGTCGGGAGAGGAAAGGGGATAGGGAGAAGGGCAACACGAGATTTTAATAAATTCATAGATGAATCGGGACTTATAGATCTACCCTTACATAGAAGGAAACTAACATGGTATAGGGGAAATGATGGAACCGGTAGTAGGCTCGATAGATTCTTGGTATCCGGAAACTTTATAAGAAAATGGTCTAATATAGCGCAATTTGGTTTAAAACGTAGCTTATCGGATCATGCGGCAATTTTATTAAAAGAAGAAGGCAAGGATTGGGGACCAAAACCATTTCGATTTATAAATAGTTGGATAAAAGAAACGGATTTCAAACAGGTAGTAAAACAAGTGTGGAACGAGAATGATGGAGAGGGTTGGGCTAGCTATATAATAAATGAAAAACTGAAAAGGGTAAAACTTAAATTAAAAACATGGAGTACAGAGGTAACAGGAATGCTGGAAAAAAGAATTGAAATAGCACGTGAAGAGCTAGAAAAGGAGGATGACAAAGTAGACACAAGGATAGTTGGTGACAGGCAGGAAACCGGAAATCAGGAGACACAGAATGAAGAGACCAATGAGCAGGCAGGGAACAATATAGAAGTAGAAAATAGCACCCACTGGCCGAGTGGAGGAAATGATCAGGAAAATATGGTGGGGGCTGGAACATCAGGCATATTAAAACAGATGGAGCTACAAAAACTGTTGAATATCCAGGAAAACATAAGACAACAGCAAGCAAAAAAATTATGGATAAAAGACGGAGATGCGAACACAAAATTTTTCCACAGTGCAGTACAAAGAAGAGGTAAGGCTAATGAAATAAAGGGAATGAGAATTAAAGGGAAATGGCTCGAAGAGGTTGAAGATGTTAAAAATGGAATTCGGGGATACTTTGAATCGCTATACGAGGCGCGAGAGGACAGAAACTTCAATGTGGCAGAATTACAAGGCACACAAATAGATCAGATTGTAGCGGAACAAATGGTGAAACCGTTCATGGAGGAAGAAATAATAGAGGCAATTAAAGGATGTGGGAGCGATAAAAGCCCGGGTCCGGATGGGTTCGGGGGAGCCTTCTTCAAGGAATGTTGGGAGATTATAAGATCGGATATGGTACGCATGTTCGAGGAGTTTCATTCTAATAGCCGCCTATGCCGAGGTATGCACAAAACTTTTATCTCTCTTATACCTAAAGTTAGTAATCCGGTGAATATTGGAGATTTTAGACCCATATCATTGATAAATGGAACATATAAAATTGTGGCTAAGGTGTTGGCTAATCGATTGAGTGGTGTGTTAGACAATGTAATTGCTAGTTCACAATCGGCTTTTTTGGGGGGGAGATATATCTTAGATGGAGTTTTAGTGGCTAATGAGATAATTGATGAAGCTAAAAGAAAGAAAAAACAATTGTTCTTATTAAAAATAGATTTTGAAAAGGCATATGATTCGGTTAAATGGGAGTTTTTGTACGATATGATGGGAATTTTGGGATTTGATAAAAAGTGGATTAAGTGGATTAAAGAATGCATATCTAAAGTCCAAATGTCGGTATTGATTAATGGAAGCCCTACAAAAGAATTCGATGTACATAGGGGACTTCGTCAAGGAGATCCATTGTCTCCATTTTTGTACTTAATTGTGGCGGAGGGGCTAAAGAGAATGTTAGGAAAAGCGATAACCAATGGAAGATATAGGCCTTATAAATGTGGGGAATCTAATGTAGAAGTATCTATTTTACAATATGCCGATGACTCACTCATAATTGGGGAATGGAACGACGAAAATTTTAATATAGTGAAAAGTGTACTTAGGTGTTTTGAGCTTGTATCGGGGTTGAAAATAAATTTTAAAAAAAGTAGTCTAATGGGTGTGGGGTTAGTCGATGATATGGTAAAGGAAAAGGCGGAACTATTAAATTGCGGAATGGGAAAATTACCTTTCTTATATTTAGGAATGCCCATAGGAGGTAGAGGTAAAGATACTAAGAGTTGGAAAGAGGTCTTGGTGAAGTATGAAAGAAGACTTGGTCTTTGGGAAAATAAATTCTTATCACTTGGAGGGAAGATTGTATTAACAAACGCGGTACTAACGGCACTCCCCACCTACTTCTTCTCATTCTACAAGGCCCCGGTGAGTATTATAAGAAAGTTCACGGCCTATCAAAGAAATTTTATATGGGGGGGAGGGGTGGAACAAGGAAAAAGAAAAATCGCATGGGTAAAGTGGGAAAAAGTTTGTCGAGATAAAAAAGAGGGAGGTCTAGGTATAAAAAACCTTAAATGGTTTAATCGTGCTCTTTTAAGTAAATGGATTTGGCGAATAATGGAGGGGGGTGGTGATTTATGGAAAAGAATTATACAATCAAAATATGGTTCAATACTTGATAATGTAGAGTGGTTAAAAGAAAACCGGAAAAAGAAACAAGGTTGGTCAAGTTGGTGGTTTGATATTATTGGAATAATTGGAAAAGATAACTGGTTTCTGAATAATTGTGAGAGACGAATAGAAAATGGACGGGGAACTCGATTTTGGCTAGATATATGGGGAAATAATATAGTGACTTTGAAATCACAATATCCAAGGTTATTTGCTTTAGAAACAGAAAAAAGTTGCAGCATAGCAGATCGGATGGTGTATGAGGCAGGGTCATGGCGATTCAATTGGCACTGGAGAAGAACAGTGCTGGAACGAGAGACAAATATGATACAGCAACTGATAGAGAGCTGTTCACGACTAGAATCTGCGCAGGAAATGGAAGACTTCTGGATATGGAAGCCAAATGGAGATCAGTCCTACACAACAAAAGGTGGTTACACAGTGCTGAACAGGAACGAGTCTGGAGATGATATGGACAAATGGCCATCAAGAATCTGGAACAAGTGGACACCCATGAAGGTGTCGGCGTTCACCTGGAAATTAGCACAAGATCGTATACCTTCAAAGGAGAATTTAGAAAAGAGAGGTATTTTCTTTAGCGTGGAAGGTCGAGGATGCCACCAATGTAACGAAGAGCTCGAGACGTCATGGCATATATTTGGAGGCTGCCGGGTAGTAAAAGAGATATGGAGGAAAATTTTCCGATGGCTTGGAGTAAATGCTCGAATGGGAGAGACTTTAGAAGAGCTGATGGAAAACTTCGAAGCACATCATGGACAGATAAAGAAGGATAGATGGAGTGCAATATGGCTTTGTACAATATGGCAGATATGGATCGCAAGAAATGCAGCTGTGTTTGGAAACGAGAAAACATCATGTGAAGAAGTAGCGGAAAAGGTAAAACGCACAACATGGTTTTGGTTCAAAGGTAACGGAGCTTTAAATAATTACAATAATTCTTCTAGTTGGTTCCTGGAACCAGGTTTATGTTTGTCGAATGGATAGATTGCTGCTGGCTATTTTTTTAGTTGAACAGGTACAGGAGGGCTGAACGAGTGAACGAAGGACAGGAAGGAAAAAGCAATGGAGAATCACACAACTGGTACAGGAGACATAAAAGTAAGGAATCATGTGGCTTGCTGATATATGAGAACGGTGTCTACATAACCGGTACAGGATACCGGCGCCTACAAACAAGAAAGAAACAGTGGCAACAATGTTGATATGAATTTGTGATGCCTTGGATAAAATTAGATTTGGGGAGAGTACGGGCCGTAGACTAGCGTAGTTTGTATTAGCATGATATTTTGTAACGAGCCCTTATACGGGAAGTTGATGGGTAGATTGTATTAGATTAAAGCTTTGTATCGGTTAAGGTGGACCTTTGGGCTTCCGGCGATTGGTTGTACTCTTTTTTCCTACGAGGGGTTTTATCCCGGTAGGGTTTTCCCCTCGAGGTTTTTAAGGAGGCAATAATCGTCGGGTTCGTTTAAGCTCTGGGTCAAGGAGGAGGGAGCCCGGGCTGTGAGGTATTGGTGAAACTTCGTGGGCGAGGCAGATTGATGCATAACCCACTCATGTACATATTCATAGTATAATAAAAACTTTTTGCTGTTTCAAAAAAAAAGTTTTCCAAACTTGTGTCTTTTACTCTTCTTATCTTCTAGTCTTCGTTAGTTTTTTCTACTCTCCTTCACG
>JAYMSL010005193.1:0-10344 GCA_036897195.1 Plantago coronopus
GGTGGGGTGCCGGTTGTGGCGTTTCCTCAGTGGGGGGACCAGGTCACGGACGCGAAGTTTTTGGTGGATGTTTATAAGATGGGGATCAGGATGAGTAGGGGTGAGGCGGAGGGGCGGATTGTGGGAAGGGAGGAGGTGGAGAAGTGTTTGAGGGAGGTGACGAGTGCTACGGAGGTGGAGGAGATGAGGAGGAACGCGCTGAAGTGGAAGAAGGCGGCAGAGGAGGCGGTGGCGGAGGGCGGGTCGTCCGATAGGAATATGCGGGAGTTTGTGGAGGAGATTGTCAGGTTGGGAGACAATGGCAGTGTCCTAGTACAGAACATAGTACAATAATTCCTTTTGCTGATTACAAATAGCTAAATTTATGATTCTTAGAATTGTACAACACATTGAAGCACTATATCTGATACTACTGCACGAACGCAGTAGGATAGAAGAAATCGTAAATAAACCTAAGCACTATATCTGATACTACTGCACGAACGCAGTAGGATAGAAGAAACCGTAAATAAACCTGTTACTACAATACTGGTTCAGAATTGAATCGAAAGCTGGTTTGGCTATCTAAGTTGTTCTTCGTATTCTGTGAATCGGAATCGGGTTAGCTGATATACAATCTTGAACTACCTTGTTTGTCTATACAAGGTAAGTCCTTATATATGAAGTTAGGCCTCTGGTTAGCTGAGTTGAAAGGTTATTTAATGCACATGAAACTGCATCTTTTCCAAACTCTAGCGAACTTGGTTCCCCAGATTACAATGTTCAATCACTACTTTTCCGAATTGAAAACGAAAGTGCAGCCTAGTTGGGAAGATGATTCGCCTCCAACAATTTGGTTCGGAATTTGAGTCAGAGAAGAAAACGATCTGACTTTTTGGAATCGACTGAGTACTTGTTCTGTTAAAATTCACACCTGAAATCGAATACAAAATAAATTCCAGTGCATCGGCGAATTTAAATAAGTTAATTTTGTATCTTCTTAAAAGTGTTTCAATGGGCCACTCGTCCCTGCTATGATCATGAAGGTGGCACTTGAGAGGATTACGTATACAAAGTACAAACTATCAATTCGTGTTATTTACAATAAATGTACATACAACAATAACAGAGCATAAAATGCATATTCACAACTGCACTGTCTGCACAGAGTGACTGTAGAAACAGTCAATAGCTGCTAGATTTACCGAGAGAGTCGAAAAATGCGAGCATCTTGTCGTAGACGTCCTCCTTTGAATTTATGCTTAAAAGGAAATCGATATGGCCGTAGTCTTCAAGATAGAGCAATTCTGGCTTTGATGGCAATTCTTTCAACGTATGTTGCACATCTATAACATCTGCTAATGCATCTTTGCCACCATAACCCATCCATATAGGCAATGAACTTGGAATTGATCCCAGATCAAATACTGGTGGCGTAAGTTGTTTGTAATACTTCATGTTTTTCCAAATTCCGTAGTCGTACATTGCAAAAGTGCCTTTACGGATCACTGCCAACGCAACCGAACATAATAATCAGTACAATCTTAAGAAACAAGTATACTATACTAGCTTCTATTACATATACCCTCCCTGGAGAGTGAGTGTGAAAATACGGTGCTCATATAACAGTTTATAGCACAAGAAACATACTCTGAAAGAGATGATGCAGGTTCTTTGAAGATGTTGGATGGGGTTCAAATTCAAGATAGTGATCAATCTGTGAGCTGTTGAAGCAACAGTTTTTCCCTGCAAATTGTAAATAGACTCCTTCAATCTCAAGTTGCTTACAGAAAACACACTTCATGTCTGTAACACAGTGGATGTGTTTGGTATATCAAAGATGAAGAACCAGATGCAGAGAAAGCTTCTCTTGTAATAAAAGTAAACGAAAGGTCTTTTTAAAACGATACATTTCCATGACAATCAAATCAGGACTGTAATGCTTCAAAATCTGGAATCAAATGTCTCAATTTGATATGAATTATGGCATGGCCAGAGAAGAAATTAATAAACCTGTAACGGAAGAAAGCATATCATCACAGTCAAAGTGTCCATCACACATCATATCCATAATCTGAGTGCCCATCGCACTGAAAATATAAGATCAGATAATCAGAATCTACTAAGAGATACATTACAGTAATTAATAGGAGAGGTTGAAGATCAGAGTATAGTGGGACCTTTTGAAATTCAGTTGATGAATGCCCATTGACATAAGTATCTGGAACACAACAAATATCTTTTTAGTAAGAAAAGCAGAATGTCTGCAGATAAGTTGGAAGTCAAAAAGTTAAACATACCTCATCAAGATGCATTTTAACTATTCTAAGAACAAATGGAGCAGTGACATGGTCCAAGTATGATATAGGACAGAGAAGAGCAGCGGCTTGAACCATTTCTGAAATATCTGGTTGGGTTAGCGCGGCCAGAGACATAATTGTTCCCTGCATTTATCCAGACGAGGTACATCAAATCAACAACAAAGATCAGTGTATACACTACTTAATTAAAAAAGGCCGGGTTGAAGACCTGAGAATGTCCAACGAGAAGCACTTTGGATCCAGTAGTCGAATATATGAAACGAACCATTTCTCCCAGATCATAAAGAGCAAGCTCTTGCCAGCTCCAATCCCAGAATTCCTTTGTAAGAGGAACTAATAGAAGTTATATTCCGGGCAAGATCATACAAATGAAGTGCAAAATCTTTTATTGCATTGACAACTATAAAAGAAAACACAAAGCACTAAGATAGTCACCTTATCTTTAACTGACAGAGACTCATGTCCATGACTCCAGTGTGTCCCGCGAACATTACCAACCCAGACATCAAATCCACGATTTGCAAGGATAAAGCCCAGCGATTGATTTGGGGAATCCTGGAACCATGCATCACCAGCCTGTTTCAGTATTAAATGGTGAAAATCATCAGGTCATGGAATGCAACAAGTAGCACCGAAATGGTTCTCGAACTCATAATGCTAGGTGAGATACACTCCCTCATTTAATCAAGATTTTTATCAGCAAAAATCAAACAACATAGTTTCTTCTCCTTAGCAAGACCAAATAATATACTTCCAAAGTAGTATCTAACAAAAAATGAATCCATTCAACATGCAATCCTGTCACGCTATATTGAAACATGGTGCTAAAAAAAGAACTAAGCTAGGAACCATTACCATAAGAAGTCCATGAATAAGCAAAACTGGAGAAGCCTTTCCTCGAAGCACTACGGAAGGTGATGATACACGTTGAAGTCCCAATACATATCCATCTTTTGTTTTCGTCTACAAAAATTCTCTCAGTTAGCCTCGTAACTCATCCAAATCGAATCAATGCCATATCCATATCATATAAATATTCAAACAAGCTATATACCGAATAATGAACACAAATAGAGAAGTGTTAGTGAATAATATAACATTTTATAGCATGCAATTTAACAACTAAGGCATTTTATAGCATGCAATGGCAAACTAAAAAGGGTAATAACTAGCGCAGAGATAAATTACAGCATTTCAGTGTTTATATTATCAACAACCAAGCTAGATAACACATCACAAACACAACTACATCAAACAGTACTCGTGAATACTACCTTCATAGCATGACATTTAATAACTACTGGTCTACTGCAACAAACATAGCTCAAAGAAGAAGAAGCAAATATAGGATACAAGTCATCACTCATCACTCATTCACAGTCGAATTTAGGTTATATCATATCGATCATCAACTAGCGAGACGCCAAATCATGAACACAGAACGCCAAAAAGCACTAGCGGATAATTCCGCATTTATAGCACGGAATTGAACAACTAATATGCACAATATGCAGCAATAGCAAGCTGAAGAAGGTAAAGCCAGTGACGGCATCCACAAAGTAATCCAGAGTTATTATACATCAACAAGCTAGTTACCAAATCACGTACATAAATACAACAAAGGACAATCGTGAATATCACTCTACTACCTTTACAAAGAAATGAAAGTAATTCAGCAGAACATATAACAAATACGATAAAACAGCAAATCAGCCATCGCAAGCAGCTGGAGCAAAGTAAACAGTCAGTGAATAGATGAATTACAGTGTGTTCGGTGCAAGGGAATCCGGCAGGCTCGACGATGTAAGAGCAAAGACCGCCAGTAGGCGGGAGAACAATGGCAAGATCAGCGGCGGAATCTCCGGCAGCGGCAGCGGAGATGAGAAACGCTACCGTCACGGTCAACGCCGCCGTGAGCTTCATCGGAAGGTGTTGCGTTGATGAGGTAAGTGATCGCCACCAGCTAACCACCAGGTGCCAAGACAGTTAACAAATGATTTTGTGACGATTTGCAACATTTGACCTCCTAGATTTGTGTGGCTACAAATTATCTTAACGCGCGAAACGGCGCGTTTTGTGCAATGCTAGATTTTTAATTTTAAATTTTAACCAAATTGTTTGGGCTTTTTATTGGGCCGTAGCTTGGGCTGGGTTCCAGTTTTACCAACTTTTGGATTCGGGTCGAATGTAATTAGAGTCAAATCCAAATAATCAAAATCCCGTTTACGTAAATTGTATAGTTGCTCTAATATCCAGTATTCGTTTATTAATGATAGATTGATAATAAAGAGCTAAGATTAACAATTTTCCTAACCTGCTTTTAGCGGATCAGAGGATTAATCCGATATATGGATAATAGTAATTCGATCTCAAATTCTATTATACGATAAACTTAAACTCCTAATTCATTTCCTCCAACATTTGTTCAATGTTACACGTTACTCACTTTCACTTTGATCATATCTCCCTTATCATTTTGTGAAATTTCGATCAATGCTTGCACATGCACGAGTCGATCCACAATTTATGATGCTATAATGAAGAGACTTACAATCAAAATGTTTACTGTTAGTAAATATCACTCAATATACATTCAAAACATATGAAATTCGATTCATTGATGAATACCAATAATCGACTACCCGACCTCTATCTAGAATCCAGATTGACTTTCACCCTAGACCAGATTCAATGTACCTACACTCAAACTCTTGAATAACTCTTGCAAAAATATAGGAACCTTTCTCATAATTGGTGGCTAAAAAAAGAATAATGTTCTTCCAATTTTGCCCTCCCAACATTCTTCAAGTCAATTAGCAGCCATTTCCATGCCTCATTCCTGTCACTACAAAGCCACTACTTAAACCCATTTCCACCACCTTATTCCGCCGTATTCCGCCTCCGTAGAAATGACTTCCGACGGATTCCGTCCGCTGAACGAGAAGCTGTTGCTGGAGTACGTGAAGGCCACACCTTCTCTCGCAGCTAAGCTCGGTAACGATTTGGATAATCTGGAAATCAGAGAAATCGGCGACGGAAATCTCAATTTCGTCTTCATTGTTATTTCTCCTTCAGGATCTCTTGTTATCAAGCAGGTTTAAGCTCGAAATATCATCCGACTTTTCAGTTTTCGTTATCAAATTGTGTTCTACTTGCTGCTGTTATTATTGAAGCTGATTTGATTATTCTGATGCATTGCTGCTGAGCTTTGCTAAAGTAGTAATTGAGACGTGTTGTTGATCGTTCGATGCGCTTGAATGTTTTCGTTTGCTGGTTGATTAATTGCATTAGACGCGAAATATCCTTCGGATTTTTGGATTTTCTCTATCATGTTGTGTTCTACTTGCTGCTGTTATTGAAGCTAATTTGATCATTCTGATGCATTGCTGTTGAGCTTTGCTATAGTAGTATTTGAGACGTGTTGTTGATCGTTCGATGAGTTTGAATGTTTTCGTTGCTGGTTGATTAATTTCAGCGGTCACTTGTAAAATCAACCAAATTAACGATTCCTCCTCTATTAAGCTATTTCAAGTTTCTGAAGATTTAATGCTCTTATTTCGAATCAGAAAGAGCATTTTTCTGTTTTGTTTCGAATATGTCCATGGCAGTTATGTTTGTATAGAGTATAGAATACAGATGTATCTAAGTAGACTATTGAGGACAAGTTTCATGTATATGCCTCTCACGAATTGGTTGCTATCTCTGCAGGCTCTTCCGTATGTTCGTTGCATAGGGGAATCATGGCCGATGGCCAAGGAACGTGCCTATTTCGAAGCTTCGACTTTACAAGAGCACCGTCGCTTGTGTCCTGATCATGTTCCTGAGGTTTATCATTTTGACAGGACAATGTGTTTGATCGGCATGCATTACATTGAGCCACCTCACATTATCTTGAGGAAAGGACTCATTGCAGGGATTGAGTATCCATTACTTGCCGAACATATATCAGAATATATGGCCAACACATTGTTCTATACATCTCTACTTTATTTGACCACCACCGAGCATAAGAGTGCAGGTAGGCAATTCAAAACCTGAGAATTATATGCTTTATGTATTTACTCCAACCCACATGTATGATTGATTTATATAATGATACTAAGATGAACGGTTTTGTAAGCATAGTGAATGATATTATCCCTAACTGGATTGTGCCAACTGAGATGAACGCTGGTTCTTTCATGTTGTCCGTATATTTGTCTACGCAATTTGTCAGCATTCCTATGTTTTTTCCTGGGCCATGCTGTTTAAATCATTATTTTTGTATCCTTTATTTTCTAACTGTGACATGACTTCTATTATTTTTGTATCCTGTCTTTTCTAATTTGAGCTTGTCCTGCATCTCGTCATTGTAAATGTTAGAAGTTAGAACTGTGACATGACTTCTAATGGAAAGCAGTGGCTGGGTTTATTGATAATTTAATCAAAATTGCTTGTCATCAGTTTCGATTGAAATTGCTCTTATGCTTTCCACTCAATCTTATCTGTAAGTGAAGTTTGGAGTTCATAATCTAAACAGTATCCCAATTTCTTTTCAGTTGCTAAATACTGTGCGAACGTGGAATTATGCCGGCTTACTGAGCAAGTTGTCTTCTCTGATCCTTACAAAGTATCTGAATACAATCGTCACACATCTCCATACCTTGATGCCGATGCAGTGGCTGTTCGGGAGGATAACGTATTGAAACTTGAAATTGCTGAGCTAAAATCTAAGTAAAGCCCTGTACAGTTTATTACATCATCACGGCTTTGCCTTATGTTCTATATATAGATTATAGAGTTTATTTCTGATAGTTGTTTGTCATATTTCCTATGCAGATTCTGTGAAAGAACTCAAGCTCTTATACATGCTGACCTCCACACAGGTTCTGTCATGGTTACTAAAGATTCAACACAGGTCATAGATCCTGAGTTTTCTTTCTATGCACCAATGGGATTTGATATTGGAGCTTATATTGGAAACCTTATCCTAGCCTATTTTGCGCAAGATGGACATGCAGAAAATGGCAGCGATCGGACAGTACGTACTTCCTGCTTATTACTTACTTGGTTTTGCTCCATCCTGTGGTTTTCCGCCTCCTCTATTTTACGTATTCTACTCACAATCGTATACTCTCTCATCTCATCTTCCCATTTCCGCCTACTATATCTTCTTCGACGTAGTTAAGAGTAAATGTGTGCAGATGGAATCCACAATCTTGAAAATATGATAGTAAATGTCTCTGATAAAATGTTCAATATCCACAATCTCATATAGGGATTCTTAAAGGCTTGTCCTATTAGTGGGCTGGCCAATATCCATTCACGTTTAACAATGATCATGAATGTGTACGCAGATGGATAATTTCTAGCACCATCAATTAGGTTTTGAAGCCTAACTCATGTTTAACAGCTTAGAGAAGCAGATTTAGAAAACACAAGGGACACGTTTAGAGTTCGTGGTTGACGGTGCTACCCACCAACCAAAACAAATCAGTAAATAAAAAAAAGAAAAATATTTTGAAGCCATTTAAATGCTGCCTAAGTAAAAAGTCCAACTATAATAATCTTTTCAACCGATGTGAGCATTCACATCAGTTTCCATATAAAATTTCCCCTAAAAATACTTTTAACTCATTAACTCATATTTATTAATTTGGACAAATTAGTTCCCTATAATATTTCCCTATTTTAAAAATGTGGGAGAGGTTTGTGTACAAACATGATAGATAAATTAAATTTAGGAAGAAAAAAGAATTCCCGCAGGAACAAATTTATACCTGTGCCAAAATTTTTTAGGGGACTAACAAAATTTAGGAAATTTGGTTTGCGGTCTTTTTTCACTTTTTTTTGTTTCTATCACCTATATTTAAGTGTAACTGCCATTTTACATGATCTACTGTGAATGCTCTCAGGACATGATTCTGAGTGTTTGGGAGTGGATTCAAAACTGGAATCGAGTTGAGTTTTTGGAAAAAAATCTGGATTATGAATAGTAACTAAATTTGAATTGAGTTTTGAGTTTTTGTGTTTGGGAGTGGATTGGGAAAATAGTAGGGTTAATTAGTATGTTTGAATAAGTTGTATAAGATAGTGTAAAATAATGTTTATTAAAATGAGTGGTTTTGAAATTTTTATATTGAAATTTAATTAAAATAAGTGTGAAAAAATTGGTAAAGAAAACGGCTGAAGTATATAACGAGGAATAAACTAAAATAAACATGAAGAGTGGGAAGAGAGAGTTAAACCATGTAGAGGTGAAGTGATGGATGACATGCTGTGTTTTTAAATGTTGGAATTGAGTTTGAAACTCAATTGTTAGAAAACTCAATTGGAGTTTGGAAACAAACACAAAAATGTGAAAACTGAACTCAAATTGAGTTTGTTGGACTGGACTCCAGTGCCAAACAAGCAGATTGTATCATATCTTGTACTGAACATTTCAATAATATCCCCATCCAGGCGTACAAAATGTGGATACTGAAGACAATATCAGATACATGGAACCTATTCCATGAGAAGTTTACCGCTCTCTGGGATAAACACAAGGATGGTCCTGGTGAAGCATATCTCCCTGAAATATACAACAACGCAGAACTCCAGAAACTTGCAAAAGAAAGATACATGCAAGACGTTTTCCATGATACACTTGGATTTGGTGCTGCCAAAATGATAAGGTTAGACATCTTCTCCCTTTCTCCTCAAGCTTTGTGCTATCTCATCTTGCAGAATTTGCCAACTTAAGGGATAAGATAAGTCGAACATGGAGACACTAGTGTTTTTCTTTTTTCAACACAGCGCACCTAGGCCCCAATACTGAGTAATGGCATAGCGTGTTTGCCGTTTGAGATTCAAATAATGAGAATTTCTGTTGATCAACAGGAGAATTGTCGGGGTGGCTCATGTGGAGGATTTTGAATCAATAAAAGAGCCAAGTAAACGAGCAGTGTGTGAGCGAAAAGCTCTGAATGTTGCGAAGACCATCCTTAAGGAAAGGAGGAAATTCCGGGGCATAAGTGAAGTCATTTCTCTTATTGAGAATGTCGATTTATAGTGCCTGACTATGTCATCTGTATTATTAGCAGCAGGCTTGCACCAATTTTGCTGAATCTGGAACTGTTTGGCTGCTTTCTTTGTAATAATGGCTGTGTTAAGATTATTTCACTCCCGATCTTCAGTTTGTCTGAACTGATGCAATTCCAAGAATTATTATACTGTATTTCATCGAATATAAAGAGATTAAAGATCCCTCAACACTTTATTACAAATGCAAAATACACTTCGTCTCAAATATCACTTTCAATAGTGTCAGAAGTTGGCAAGGTTTGCTGTTACACCACGCTTATCCCCCAACTTGATAACTTCCTCAATGAACTCTCGCATATTCCTATCCGATCCGACGAGCCACCCTCCACAACAGCCTCTGCCGCTACTTTTTTCCACCTCACTGCATTCCTCTTCATCTGCGCCACCTCAGGACCACTAGTCGCTGCCCTTAAACACGTCTCCACCTCATCTCTCCCCACAATCCTCTCCTCAAATTCACCTCTACACATCCTAATCCCAATCTTATAGACATCAACAAAGAACTTAGCATTTGTCACCTGGTTCCCCCATTGTGGGAACACCACCACGGGAACACCGTTCGCCACTGTCTCTAGCATCGAGTTCCATCCACAATGAGTCACAAAGCAAACAATGGACGGATGTGCCAACACGGCTTCCTGAGGGCACCACTTCACCACTTTACCTCTCCCTGACGACTCCTCCAGGAACCCCACTGGCAAAACATGGCGCACAACCCACAAAAACGAGACCTTCGCCGCAAGTAATCCGTAGGCAATTTCCTCGATTTGCTCCTGTTTCAATTGTACAACACTTCCAAACGAAATGTACACCACCGACTGCTCTGGCTTGGTGTCTAACCTTCATTTCAAGCGAGTCTGTTCTGCTCTTGAATAATGGGCCTATGGGCCGAATGATCAGGCCACACATTTTGGACATGTATTTGATCAATTCATGTTCAAATTCTTCGAATGTGTCTACCAATACACAAAACGCCTTT
>JAYMSL010005194.1:0-10342 GCA_036897195.1 Plantago coronopus
GTGGGTGGCGAACGGGTTGCTGTGTGTTGATGTGTGTTTGGTGTGTGAAAGTAGAAGGGAAATGTCAAATGGGTTAGATTTAGGTTTTAGGAAGGAAGTCAGTCTATTAATATTTTAAAATTAAAAAAAAAATACAATTACCGGTTCTTTCGGTTTTAACCGGAACCGAACCGGTAACCGAATTTCACTAAAATGTGGAACCGGTAACCGAATTCCAACCGAAAACCAGAAAACCGGTCCAGTTTCCGGTTCCGGTCCCTTTCTGCTCAGCCCTAAAGATAATTAGACATACGCCATTTTCATTTTTATAAAGTAAAAATAAATAAAAGAAAGAAAGAAGGAAGGAAGGAAAGAACCTGCTTGCTTATTTTTCAACAAATCCTCAGCTAAACATTCAGTACACAACACGGTGGTTACATATTAAAAATACACATTCCCAGTGATTACAGCACTGGATTTAATTGCACCTCAAACTGACAGCAACCTATATGGTGGTATCAACATTTCTGCTTCATCAAAATTCCCGAACGCAATAAATTACAAAAATCAAAGGGGGGAAAGAAAAGAAAAAGAAAAACATATACAAAGACAGAAAAATATCAACCAAACATTCCCGCCATAACCGTACAACTTACATGATTATCATCTAGGTCCAGATAATTCATCAGGCCGTACGTTAGACATGGAATCTGCGATTATCCAGTCTGTGTTCGGATGATGATGTGTGTGATTAAACTCTTGACGGAACATTTCTTCCTTTTGCCATTCCTCCCACCTCTCAGCCAAGCCATCTCCTTCAAGCATACGCACAACATCGGACATCTTAGGACGCTCACTTGGAGATCCCTGTGTGCAGAGTAAAGCAACTTGGATCAACTGCTCCACCTCTTCATCGATGTAATTACCCTGAAGATCTGCATCCACCAAGGTTTCTAATTTCTTCTCCTTGAGAAGCCCCTTAACCTGAAATTAGAAAGAATACATTAGTGTATTGTATCACAGGCTTCCAGTCAAGTCGATAAAATTTTAAATTCAAACAGTTAAGCAGCATATTGACAAGGTATTAAGTACTGAACTATAGGCATAAAAGACAGTAATAAGGGTGCTTGGTCTATCAGCAATGGTCTAAAAAGTGGAAAATCTGAAGAAAAAAGAACATGTCATTGCAACTACAGATCATAGAAATATTAACTAGCTTACACCAAATCTAGAGCTCAAACCCAATTCTTTCTGTTGAAATAAGCTCAAAACTAACATGGATTATAAATATGCTTTCCCCCCCTTGTCAAAAGTCTTATCAAGTCTACACGAAATTAGCCGAAAATACTCAGCTTCTGAGTATCTGTAACACAACTCCACAAGTTCACATACAAGCAAACTAACGAAATGGAGGCCATTCGTAGTGAAAATTCTTACCCAATCTAGTAACATGACATCATCATCATTGGCAAGACGAGCAAGATCAAAAGCTCTTTGCCCCGTGATGAGCTCAAGAAGCATGACCCCATAACCAAACACGTCCGTTTTCTCTGAAGATTTACCCGTGGACAGATACTCAGGAGCAATATGACCAATTGTACCACGTACTGCAGTGGTAACATGAGTATCTTTATAGTCCATCAGTTTAGCCAACCCGAAGTCACCAACGACCGCTTCGAAGTCTTCGTCTAGCAATATGTTAGCAGCCTTGACATCACGATGAATGATTTTTGGGTCACAGTGGTCATGCAGATAGGCAAGTCCCCTAGCAGAACCGAGTGCTATCCTTTTTCTTATAGGCCAATCAAGTGGGGGTTGAGTTTCCGGTCGCTCTGCCACAACACATAAAAAGTTTCGTGAGAAATGACATAGAATCAGAAAGCTATAGTACAATATCCAATTGCGCCGTGAACACACTATATGAGAAATTTAGATACATTACCTAGATACCCAGTTAAATTTATTTCACGAGTATATTTACTACCCCTGCCATTCACATAAATTTACATGCTTGATGTGAATTTTGGAAACCAAGGGATTCCGTGTCCAATTATACTTCGCCTACCAGTCCAAGGGTAAATATGCAAAGACCACCCCACACACCACAAGTGGAGTTCGGTCATGTCACAATTTGGGATAGGTTACTAATGTTCATATTCACTTTAGGAGATAAAGTGCCAGAGTAGTCATGAATCAAATGCAGGAAGTTGACATCATAAGAAACAGTACACGGAGAAACTTATCCATCAGACTGGTCTGGACAGGTCAATTTGACATGCTAGTTCCAAACTTCCAATGATTCCCCGGATAGATGGAAAATATCAGAATGCAATGAACACTTTCTTGAATACAGAAGAAATTATCACTATTGCACATTTCCACATAGTTAACAATTAAGTTAAATTTGTAAACAAACAACTCCTTAAAACTTTATCCGTCTGTAATTGAAATGTCCCAGTTGGAATCTGAAAGATACCCTATCAGTTGCCAAAATAAGCTAAACACTGCAGTACTTCTAGTCGAAATAATTTCTTAGAAACTGAACATGACTACAATATCTGTGCAGATGGAGTTTCTTCATTTCCAATTGTCAGCACAATATACGAGTTCATAAATATTGACTTTGGTGGCCTAATCATGCTAGTTTTCTAGTTATAGGATTAGACTACATCAAAATATAACTTTCAGAGTAACCTCTTGATGTTTCCCAGGTCCCCGCCCCACTTCCACATCAAGGTAAACTTGATATCAAGGAAATGAAAATTTTCAAGTGGCGGAAAGCAATTTAGAAGCCTACCTCTTAAGCATGATGCAACACTCCCATTAGCCATATAAGGGTATACAAGAAGTCTTTCTGTTGGAGTCATGCAAAATCCACGCAACCTAAGTAAATTTCTATGTACAGCCATGCTGATCATTTCCACTTCTGTTTGGAACTGCAACTCTCCCCCTTGAGTGCGCTCTTCTTTTAGTCTTTTAACTGCCACTAAAGTACCGTCCGCTAATCGGCCTTTGTAAACCTTACCAAATCCACCTCTGCCAAGAATATTTTTGTTACTGAAATTATCTGATGCAACTTGTAGTTCACGAAGGGAAAATCTTTTGAGCTGT
The DNA here is from genome assembly GCA_036897195.1 of Plantago coronopus. Taxonomy (NCBI): domain Eukaryota; kingdom Viridiplantae; phylum Streptophyta; class Magnoliopsida; order Lamiales; family Plantaginaceae; genus Plantago; species Plantago coronopus. The sequence continues at coordinate 3,091 of JAYMSL010005194.1, forward strand.
CCCAGATGAACTTCTGGATCCTCCTCAGCTGCAATTGAAACCGAAACTATTAAGATGGTGAAATTCGAGGTTTCACAAAGTATCCTCAAGACTCTCAACTTTGAAAGAAATACGAATGTCAAGGGCATATTTGGTATTCTTTTCAAAGTTAGGTATATAGAATATTGAGGGTAACTTGCATGATAGACTTGCAGGGCTGCATATTTAACTAATAGGAACAATCAATGTATGGCCCGCAAGATAATTTAAGACGTTCCATTAGCCACTGACCAGGGACATCAAAGAAATGATCCTGAGGCTTCCTTCTCCGATAATAAGCAAGTGCAATTGCAGGAGCGGCAAATAGAAGGGCTGCTCCAGCAGCAACTCCTCCAGCAATAGCTCCAGTTGCACTATTGCCAACTGAAAACAAAGTTTTATTTCAGAGTCAGCTACACAATGAATGAAACTATAATAATCCGACTAAGCGACTACACAGCAAATGTTTAAACTGCCCTAACAGAGTCATGTACGTAACTGATGTCTTTTAGTAGGAAATAAACAATTTGATTATATTGGGTTATGCCCCTCTTATACTTTGTGCATTTCGCACACAATATACTATATAGGTGTAATTCTCCGTTAAAAAAACCTTCGATATATTGAAAAGCAACTCAGAAGGAATGGCAAATATTTCTTAGGGAAATGGTATTGAGCACAGATAAGTGGTAGAATCTCTGAAGAGAATTACATATAATACCCAGGCAACCTGCCCGCGCAGGGCCTATAATTTTCAGGGCCCCCAGCCCGAGCCTCAAAAGCCCAAACCCAACTTTTGTTTTGTGTATATACATGTTATCTTGAGAAAATAGCAATAACTCATCAGTTGCTCAATGGAAAAAGATTATTTTCATTCATCAGGGCCCGGGTTTAATACCTCCTTCCCTCAATTTTCCCATTTCACTTTATATATTTTTTGCTTCTCCCTCAATTTACCCCATTTCACTTTATATATGAGGCTAAGTGTGTAGAGATACCTCGAGAAGGAGACGGCGTTGTTGGTGTAAGTGGAGGGGGTGGAGATTGCGGCAGAGCTTCTAAATCATTATTTTGGAAACTGAGAGACAAAAAGTTGTTAGTTCGCACTGACATCAAAATGAGTAAACAGTGTCAGGCACAGTAAAAGTTTAAACACATTCCATCGAAACTAAGTGATTCCACTAAACCTGATGGGGGTGAAAAGCTGGAAGGAACCGTTGGTTGGAATTTGTCCAGAGAGCCCATTATTTGACAGATCACTGCAATTATGAGAATGATTTAATATGATGCTTCACATAAAAGTTATCTAAACATATGGTTAAAGGACTCCGTCTGGCTACTTACAGGACTTGAAGTGTATCAATTGTAGTCAGAGACATGGGAATCTGGCCTGTCAAAGAGTTATTATTGAGCCTCCTACACAGCTCGACAGGTAAAAAAAGACATCATTAATTACAAAGATCCAGATCGAGAAAAGTTGGTATACGCTATTAGCATCTCAAATCACACGGCCTTTTAGTTTTGCATTGCAGATTCTTAACTTTTCTTTAAATAGAAGAGGATTTAAGAATCATATTTTCAGTCAACTTTCTATTGCAAATATCTAGAACAAGCATGCAAATATCATTACAATTATGTAGCACACAGAGTTTGCCCTTTTTAGACCAGAACAAGGGCAGTTCAAAATGTGTTTTCACTATCGAAAGTAAATAATAACAAAAGAATATGACTGTGACTTCTCTTTCTAGAATGTGAATGTTATTTCAACATGATCCAGATCTCATAAATAACAGATTCGGAGTAGATAAATGAACAAGAGCATCATAATAAGTTTAATTTTAAACTAAAGACATTTAGCTGATGCAGGAGAAAGCTGAATCCCAATGAAAGAAAACTATGAAACGTGTATATATTAAGGGAAAAGTAAGAGGCTTGGTGAAAATTCCATACAGGAAACGTAGTCTCTGAAGCCTTCCCAATGATGGGGGGATTGTCCCACTTAAGTTGTTCAGATAAAGATCCAAACTCACTAAGTTCGTTAAGTTTCCAAGCTCAGGTGGAATTCTTCCACTGATATTGTTACTGTAAAGCTCCCTGAGAACAAAAGGAGTTAGGGCATTCAAAAACAAATTAATGGAGAAAAATAACATGTTCGATATATCTACATGACCAATTTACTCTTGGGAGGACAATACTTCTACTAGACTAAAATTTACACCAATGGACTAAGAGCATTCACACCAGTTCACCTAAAATGGATTTTGTGCCTAAATATTGGCACAAAATCGTGAAAAAAGTGAAAAATTGCAATGCAGCAGATTTCCTAAATTTGATGGGCCCGCAGGAAAATTTTATGGAATTATTTCCACATGCCAAGATTTAGGAATCCCCTAAAAAATTTCCAGTGTACTTTTTCTAAACCGATTTATTAATTTTCAATTTTATATACAAAATAGGGAATCTGATTTTATTTCATTACTGAATACGTGCGGGAAATTTTATAGGGAGACTTAGGAGAAGTTTTAGGTGATATTTTATAAGGAAACTGCTGTGAATGCTCTAATCTTCCAGATAATTATATATCTACAGATTGATAAATATGCAACATCATGACTTTAACCAAATCATGTGATTTAGGTAAGTTATGAGCATAATTCAGTATCAACTTAAGAGTGGATTTCCATCTTGTACCTAAATAAGAAAACATCCAAAATATAGTCTTATATTGAGTGATTTTATCATCTAGAATAGGAAGGATTGAAAAACAAACCAATAAATAATCAACAGACACATACAGGATTAAGATCACAAATATGTATGACAAAATACTGCCACCTTGCTAGAACTAAATCCATTTGGTTTAGGACACCATAACCCCTGGACTAAGCACTGTTTTCTTAGTCCTAATTTTATATTATATAAGCCACTAAGAAAGATACAAAAAACATGAGTTTCAGATTCTGCGGATATAATCCAACTGGAGCTATATTCACATACCAAACAGAAACTCCAATGCCCAGCATGTTACATTTTCAATGGAAGGATGAGACCCAACACTTGATCTATAGAGAAATAAGTCATAGCTCATAACAATGAACTTAAGAAAAAGATGCGGAAGTATATTAAATTATTATTAGCATCTCTAGTTGCTCTATGAACTTCCTATGCTTGCTTGTAGAAATTCTAGACACACCATCATAAGCCCACACTTGAACCTTAGTCAGATACATTTGAGTACACTTTCTATTACTTTTCTTTCTTTCTTTTTTCTCAGATGACCCTAAAATTGATAATAATTATCCCTTTTATCTCAGGGTAAACAATAAAGACGAATCCAACTTAATCTGCATGAGCATCACTTACAAATACTGTAAGTTTTGGAGCTGACCAAGCTGTGGAACCAATGTACCCGACAAATTCGCATTCCCAAGATCGCTGCATACAATGTAACAACAAACTATAAGACAATCTGTGAATGCTAACCCCAACTCTTACTTCCACATAATTGCTAAGCCAGCTTACACTCGCGTAACACTGTTGTCACTATTGCACGTCACGTGAAACCAAGTGCAGGGATTGACAAGGGTCGGATCCCAACTCTGAAGAACATTATTAGGATCAGCTAAATTGCTCCGTTGCGAATTCAATGCATCACCTATACATACACGACAACACATCAATAATCACTTCTACACACAACCCAAATTAAACTAAAACAGTAGCATAACATCAGATAATTTACCATAAAAAGGTATAAAAAAATACACAAGTCCGACAGGAAGCTTCTACAGCTGAAATTGAGGAAAATTCCTAAACTGATAATGCTTCATTTAGAAAGGTAATCACAATTGAATGAAGTCAACGTGCGACAAAACAAGTCCATAAACAGAAATCCCCAAAAATGAAACACTAACAACAATAATAGTAATAACAGGTAAGTAAAGTAGTAGTAGTAGTAGAAGAGACGGTAGGTAGAGTTGGAGGTTACCTTCAGCGTTAGAAGAAATCCGGGAAAAGCGGGAGAAGAGGAGTAGAGAGCAGAGAAAAACACGGTACCAGATCGAAGCAATTGACCACCGATCCATCATCTTCTTCTTCAGCAATCCTAGCAGCTAAGTTGAACAATCATTACTTGAACTGAAGGTGGAAATGGTAGAATTGCAGTAAAGTGGGGTGAATGAAGGTAGATGAGATTGGAATTTGAAGTGGAAAAGGAAGAAGAAATGGGAAAGGGTTTTGGTTTGGTTTGTAGTATATTTGACTAATAATAATCTAATAATAATAATAATAAAATGAGTAATTAAAATTAAAAGAAGAAATGAAGAAAGAAGAGGATTAATGATGAAATGGTGAGTGGGATGTAGTTTGGTTTAGTTGGATAATGGTGGTGGGATGACAGAGGTAGAGAAACAAAAAAGAAAAGGGAGGAAATGGAGATTGAAGGAAAGCGAAAATGGGCGGTTGAAGTCGTTGTAGAGAGAGAAACAGAGTGCTGAAACAGGGAGGGAGGGAGCAAGTGGAGAAGGAGGAGTTCTAGAGAGAGAGAGAGAGAGAGAGAGTTAATGGAAGGAGAATGGAATTCAATGGAACAGATTGAATTCAATTCAATTGATGCGCCTCTGGTCAAACTTACTCCTCTCTCCTCCTTCCTTGTCCTTTTCCTATATCCATTTATCTTATTCTAGCTGGGAAGTTATAATTAATTACCCATCAGTTTTTGGTTACTTCATGTTTTTGTCTAACAAATTTACTATGTTAATGGATTTTTCTTTGTTAGATCATTCACCTCAGTTTTCTTATAAAATATCACCTAAAACTTCCCCTAACTCTCTTTCTATAAAATTTTCCGCACGTATTGAATAATGAAATGAAATCAAATTCCCTATTTTATATATAAAATTCAAAAATAATAAACTGGTTTAGAAAAAGTATAAAGAAAATTTGTTAGGAGATTCTTAAATCTTGGCATGTGAAAAGAATTCCCTAAAATTTTCCTGCGGGCCCATCAAATTTAGGGAATCTGCTGCATGACATTTTTTCACTTTTTCACAATTTTATGTCAATATTTAGACACAAAATCGATTTTAGGTGAACTGATGTAAATGCTCTTAATAATGACCTTATTTAACATAATGTAAATGGCTATTTCTATGTCAATGGATTTTTTTATGTTAATGGCCGTATTTAACATACTGTAAATGGCTATTTCTATGTCAATTCTCCCACTAGGTTTGGCATTTTTGTGTTTATTACTCTAGACTTGAATACGGTTCCGAAATAGTCTAGTATCGTTCAAATTAATTTGAACTAGAACATAATGGTTTACGAAATATGAGGTATAAGGCAGTTCAGCGGAAGAGAAGAGGAGTTGCAAGTACGAGGTTTGAGTTCGAACCTTGAGAGTCGCATGTTTTATATATTTATTTGATAGTTTGTAATTAGTAATAGTTTCTTCTTTCAAAAAAAGTTCAAATAGTTTTGAATTGCAGGTCCTTAGCGGCGATGATTCCGGCGTTTTAAAAGAAAAACAATTTCGAAAGACCACACCATTTACTAACTATACAGACATTTTCCTAATTTAATTTGTGGGTTGGCCCGCGAATTAATTTTATTTAAAAAAAAAAAGAAAAAGCAAGTTAGCTGCTAGCAGCCATGGCTGCCCACAACATTAAAGCAGCGAGCTTTTTGCTCGCTCCTGCTCCGTCCATCTCGAACATGGACGGAGCAACACCTTCATGCATGATGATAAATGGATGGAGATTTAAGCTCCTTCCATGGAGTTTTCAAAAGAAATCCTTGTAAATTGTATTGATGGAGTTTTAGACTCTAATATCTTCCATTGGAGATCGTCATTTGAGTTAGATTTTGGTTATTTAAAACCCTAAATTGATTTAGGGACAATTTTATAAATTTGAAGAATGTAAAGTATGGCAATTGAGAATTAGATAATGAATACAGATGAGTTTGCAATTTTGAAGAATTGTTTCTTAATTCAAACCTTTATTAGCATTGACAATTTCACCTTAAAACATTATTCATCAACAAACATCACTTATTACTCAACAAAACATCACTAATTTTTTTAACACAACACCACTATTTCTTTGACAAACAACAACAATTCTTTAACCGAACATTATTAATTCTTTAATGAAGCCAACAATATCTTCTTAACAACATCACTAATTTCGTAACACATCATCACTAATTTTTTAATATCACGTACATTACTAAGTCTTTAACATAACGACACTAATTATTTGACACAATAACGTCACTAATTGTTTAACAAAACACCACTCATTCATAAACCAACATCACAGAATATCACTAATTCTTTAACAAAACGTCACTAATTTTTTAATTCACTAATTCTTTAAAACATCACTTATTCTTAAAACACAACATCACTAATTATTTAACAAAACATCTCTCATTCGTAAACCAATATCAATAATTCTTAAACAAAACGTCACTAATTCTTAAACAAAACATAACTAATTCTTGAACAAAACATCACTCATTCGTAAACCAACATCACAAATTCTTTAACAAAACATCACTAATTTTTAGACACACCATCACTAGATTCTTAGACACAACATCATTCATTCTTAAACAGGACATCACTAATTTTTAATCAAAGCATCACTAGTCTTTAAAAATAAAGTCACTAATTCTTTAAAATAACGTCATTAATTCGTTAACATAATATCGTTAATTCGTTAACAAAACATCACTAGTTTTTACCAAATCACCACAAATTATTTAATATAACTAATTATTTAACAAAACTATAGCTAGACATGAATGGTTTATTAACAAACAGGAGAAAATTACATAAACCATCCCTTAAATATGTAGCCACCTCAGATTGCCCCTTAGATTAAGAACAATTACAAACTCATCCAAAATTAACACTGTGAAATTCAAAGAATTACAAATAAATTCAAAAGTCAGCTTTTTCATCTATTTAATCCTTTCTTTTAATTTTCAGTATAAATATATATTTCTTTATTTCCTAAATACTACTCAACTTATTTTAAAATTAAAAATTCAACCCAACAACTTTTCGTATTTGCATAATTCATCTTCTTCTCCAACCCAACTCCACCACTCACCTTCCTCCACCACCCACCTTCTTCCACCACCACCACCCACCTTATTTCACCACCACCCACCTTCTTCCACCACCACCACCACCCCCCACCTTCCACCACTACCCACCTTATTC
>JAYMSL010005195.1:0-10341 GCA_036897195.1 Plantago coronopus
CAACATTTCGCCCCGCCATTGAAGAACTTCTCTTCAGTAAAGTTGATAATGATGAGCACATGTAAGTTAGTATAATATAACAATCTTTTTCCAAAACTTAGAAAGACTTCTACTGAGTAATTTAACGATGTTCTTTTTCTTTTTTTCTTCTTCTGCCAAGAATAGTGGACATTTAGAAGACAAGAAAAAACCTATAATATTCTCCATGGCAAGGCTAGATACAGTAAAAAATATTACTGGCCTAACAGAGTGGTATGGGAAGAATAAAAGGCTCAGGACCTTGGTCAATCTTGTTATTGTTGGTGGTTTCTTTGATCATTCAAAATCCAAAGATAGAGAGGAAGCAGCAGAGATAAGGAAGATGCACATCTTAATAGAGCAGTACCAACTCAAGGGACAAATGAGATGGATAGCTGCTCAAACCGACAGGCAAAGAAACAGTGAACTGTACCGTAGCATTGCAGACACGAAAGGAGCCTTCATCCAGCCAGCTCTATATGAGGCATTTGGTCTCACAGTAATTGAGGCAATGAATTCTGGTCTACCAACTTTTGCAACTAATCAGGGAGGACCTGCAGAAATAATAGTTGATGGGGTCTCCGGCTTTCACATTGATCCCAATAACGGAGATGAATCAAGCAACAAGATTGCCGACTTTTTCCAGAAATGCAAAGAAGATAGTGCCCAGTGGGACAAGATTTCAATCCAGGCATTGCAGCGTATAAACGAATGGTAAATTTTTTGTTGAAGTTTTAGGAAGCTCCATCACTACTGAAAGATGAAAATCCTGACAAACTGTCTACTTGTTTGATACTCTCAAGCTATACATGGAAGATTTACGCAAATAAAGTGCTGAATATGGGATGCATCTATAGTTTCTGGAGGCATTTATACAGGTCTGAGAAGCAGGCCAAGGGCAGATACATTCAGGCCTTTTATAACCTGCAGTACAGGAGCTTGGTATTTTGCCTTTTGAGTAAATCTTCTGTTTATATTTATTCATACATAGTAGAGATCTTACAAAGCTCTCCTATGAACTTTATACAGGTGAAAAATATGACCATTAAAACAGAAGTAGTTCCACTGCAAGAGCCAAAGGGGAAAACAAGGCAGCAAGTTGCAAGAAGGTAATGTGACAAAATTTTATCAAGATTCTGACCGAATTAAATTGATTTCCTTTCACAAAAACACCATCTCAAACTTCATTAATTAAATTAGTAATCTTTTTTGTCTCAGGCGCTCAACAAACACGCTGCAGAGGTAACTTTCATGTCTCTTAAATGTTTAGAATTTTCTGCTTATTGATAATTTAATATCGAGTCTCAATACTTATTTGTGTAAATGTGAAGGTTGTTTCGAGTTTGAAAACTTGAAGAATAGAGGACTGGATGGCATGGTGCACCAAGTCAGTGAAGCTGAGTTCTACGATACACATTCTTTTAAATTTGTATACCAGTATATAAATAGAACATGGAACAAAATAGGCATGTGTAAATAAATACCATATGGAATAAAAAGGGGTGGATTGATTTTCAAGATCAGAAAAATGTGATATAGAGAAGTCGTAAGGACAAGGTATTGTACCATGGAGGCATAGATCCTAATATGGTCCCTGCTCCTAGTGGTTACAATATACTACATGTCATATTCTTATCAATAAACTTAATAATTCTCTGGATCAAATTCTGTTTTACTGTCTACACTCCCAAGGCTATGATAAAACAAACTCGTCAAATTATAGGTAAGAGAATGCAATGTCAAGAAATCTAACTATATAGCATAAAGCTTTGAAGGCTCAATATTCCGGGTTACATTGAAAAAGTCAAGCACATGAAACCACTGATCCCATCTTTTCAATCGATGAACTGCAATAGTGTCTGGTATGAGCTCATGTGAGCATCTCCCGTTAGTTCCCGGATAATCATACATAGCTGGTTTATTAGAAAACCGATTCTTTGCCTTTTTCCCACTATTTAGCCACTGTCCAACCAATTTATCTTCCGGCCCGAATGTATTATTGATTGGAATTGACGAGCTTCCAATCCATTCAACAAGGTCCCACGATAACAAAAATCCCATACCGGACATGTAATGCACAAATGGGTTTGTGCTCGGACAAGGTATGACAAATCCATAGTACAGATCAAACCTTGGCAATGGCTTTAGAGAGAGTGCCAGAGGTTGTAGTCTCATGAACACATCATCATCTGCTTTCATTACATAGTCATACTGGTTTGGGAGTATTTTCGGAAGGCTAGAGAGGTATGTGTAAGTCTTGCCATTATTCATATTCTCAAGACAATTGAGAATAATAATGTCACTGAACCGCATAATCTCGAGGGCTATGAGAAATCGTTGGTCTGGTTTTGTAAGGTTGCAGAAAACAAATTTCACATCAATTTTGGCAATGGGAGAGGATTGAATTCCATATATAAGGCGGAGAAAGTGGCGACGATCATAGTTGTCGGCACGGGTAAGAATTCCTATCAAGAGGCTAAACTCAGGCTGCGAATCAGACATGTTCTTGAGCGGCATGGTTTTAGTAGTGAAAACAGGGGATTTGTATTGGATGGTGAAGAATATAAAGAAGATAAAGAAAGCTACGGTAAATATGGAAAATGTAGCTTGAATTAGCCTTAGCCTAAGCATCCTCTGTGATTTGCAGCCTTTGGGCATACATGGTAGATGTTCATGTAGTTATACACCATAGTAGCATACAGATTTAGTGTGAATAAAGTTGTCCATTGTTATCCAATGTGAATAAAGTGTAGAGGTTGGCTTTTGTCATGAGAACAGTGGAGGAAAGAGATGAGAGGAGTTAGTATCACATGAGAAAGCAAAGCAGAGGAGTTTACCATCACATGAAAAGCAAAGCACCAATGCTGTTAAAAATGTGAGCCACCCTCATGTATCTAGCACGAAGATAAAGTTAAGAGTCCTACACTATAGCCTAATTTTTGTGTTTTTTTTTTCATTTTTTTGATAAGATTATCTATGCGTGTTGATAACAACTTTCCGATTTCAAGAAACAAAGTAACCACGATTTATACTATAAATTCATCAAAAGTAATTCACGTCGTTTACATTTCTACACACTTTCTCATAGTCAGAAACAAGCTCTGAGTGTCAATATAACCAATGTACAACGTAATAAACGCTGCAGCATTAATGTAAAACGACTTACAAGTGCTATAAAAGTCATCTGGCACAGCAGAGAGATGTATACTGCAACTTTATTGCTCGAGCATTTTCACACTAAATTCTCCAGACACTGCACGATGATAAATAAGTGAAAACAATGTCAATAAAGCATCAAACTTAACTGAAATAGCAAACCAAATTTTCATTTCTTTTTTCTAAGTACAATCAAATACAAAAAACTAAAACTGGCTAGTATAGACTATAGACTGTATAGTTATCGCAATTGTTTCAAAGATACACACATAAAACGAAAACGAAAACGAAATGAAAAGTAACAAAAGATCACCATAATCAAATACCTAGCTGGTGAGCTCAACATTCACTATATCCGGAAACTTCTCCTTGATAGCAGCCTTAATTCCAGACCCAATCGACTCCGGTCCAACATACTTCACCACACAATCACCGCCCTCAATCGACAAAACCTCAACGCTACCACCATAATTCTTAATCGCAGGCCTCAAAATATCCAAATGACCGTTCACCGCCTCCACAGTAGTCTCACTGACCACCTCATTATTCACCTGGCGTATATCCTTGATCGAATCTCCAAATTTCTCCTTGAGAACTTTCTCAATCCCCATTTTCATGGTGGTAGTTGAGCTAGGACAGCTTCCGCAGGCTCCTTGTAGCTGGAGCGATACGACGCCGTCCTCGACCGAAACGACATCGACGTTTCCTCCGTCGGCGATGAGGTAGGGGCGGACGCTTTCGAGTACTTTGTCGACGTTTTCGGCAGTTAAGTCGAATTGATCGGCGGAGTAGAGGCTGGAGGTGGAGGATTGCACGGCGGTGGTTTTGAGATGGATTTGATTAGGCAGAGTGAGATTGTTTGAGAATGATGATGATGATCGGATTGGATGGATTTGGCGGGTGATTTGGGGTTTGGTGAGTGGGAATTTGGAGAAGATGAAGCTCGTGGACGCCATTGCCATTGGTGGTTTTTCTGTTTGTTTTGAGCTTGGGCCTCGTGGGGTGATTGATTTTGGCAATTTAATTAGGTTCGGCCATGCCACTGTAGTTCTTTCATTTTCTCCCATTGAGGTAAATAAATCTCCATTACCACTCGGTCGTAAAGGTAAATTTCCGATTAGTTTAAGTGTTTGCAATTAAATGCTGACAAATAGTGTTTTCTAACGGACCGAACTCAAGTTAAAATGCTTCACCGAACTAAGTTTGAACCTTGCTAGTTAAGATAAACAAATGACCAATAATCTCGAACTCAAACTAAACAAAAAAAATCCTCATTTAAAAATATTAATAATAAAATGAGTTTATTAAAACAATGAGGTTTGTAGAGTTGGGCGCGACTTGACTTGTTAGATAAACGAGAAAAAATGAAACTCAAGTTCGGTTCGTTAACTTTATCGAACAAGACGCTGAGCAATAGCGAACCAATCGAATTAAGTTATTGTTAAGGATCAACTCACGTAGCGGCTCTACCATGGATAGAATTCCGGAAAAAGTTTAGAGATGTAGAATAGGTTCGTGAATTTCACTACCAAATCTTGAAGGATACCCAGAATAAGAATAGATTTTTGATGAACATTTTCCTATGTGATGTATGTAAAATAATCTTAACACTGCAGTTTGTGCTTCTGCAGCAAAGAGGCCATGCATCTCACCCCTGGATTTTCTAGGGTGACGAAAATGTTATTTTAAATTTTTAAATAAGTCGAAATACTAAATGTTTTATACTTCAATAGTAATATATACGAATTTGAACATTTCGGTGGGCAATCCTCCCGTCCCGCCCCTATATCCGGTCCTTGCTTTCTGCAGCACACCGTCAGTTTATACCATTTTGCATATTCAAACCGGTATCAAGATTCCCCTTAGTACTTCCTTGGTGGCCTTTGGCAACCAGCCGCTACAGTTTGCTCCTGTACCTCATGGTGGGACATTGCGTTCGCCTAGATTAAACCTGGCAAGGAGAAAAGTGACAGAACTAACAGAATGATCAATATAGGGCAGTAGGTTGACATGATCGAGTAGCTTGCTTCGCCTAAGCCATGATCTTCAACGCCCCGTACAAAGGATCCTTATGTAAGAAATCATGGTCAATATCTGCATACATCTTGCTCATTACCTTTTCGAAATGTTCCTAACACATAGTCTTAATTTCTGTGTTGCAAATTTTTCACATTTTTGGTGATGATTAACAGTACTGCACTTTAAAGCAGCATGCATGACATGCTAACATTTGCTCACAGAAAGGTCTCACATTTGACAGATAAATCATGTCTCACAATCAACGACTAGATCTTGAAAATTCATGGAAGATTTCAACAGCTTTACCTAAATGAACAGCAGTGGTCAAAGAATGCAAGAAAATGGACAGACTTTAGATTTTACAAGTACAAATACACTGAAAAGTTTGTCAAATTCAATAAAGTTACAGTAGTATACCCATATGATCATTCCCTCCAAATTTACCAATCCAACTACTTAAACCAAAGGTGAAAAAAAAAAGTAGTAACATACTGTTAAAAAGCCTAACCGAATTAGCCCTTCGTAATTCTAAAAATTACACAAAGTCAAGAGTGAGCTGTTATATCATCAATGGAGTAATCACCAAAGTGGCAAATGAACCCAAAGTAATGGTGAAGTATTTAGGCCATCAAAAGCTTCTGAATTTCTATCCCAATTCTGAGTTTTTGCAATCTTCGTGTTCATCACTTTCAACAAGTTCCTTGAAAACGTTACCAGCTTTTCCGATATGCTTTTGTCCTTGGTCATTACAGATTTTACTATTGGAAGGTGTTGCATTGTTGGAGGATTGACATGGACGCGAACTGTTGTTGAAGGCACCACCTTGTGATAGAAAGTCTTGGGTGCTTGTCGTGTTGAAACCAGAAATCCATGATTGGTTTCGAGTTTTTCATATATCTCAAAGTTTGGGGTGCTTGAGAAATCATCAAGGTCTCCATGATCATCCAAGAAGTTGTTGCTCGCGTTGTCTAGCCCGATTGAGATGTTGTCATTCACCTCTGTGTTGATGAATGCATTGAAATGCTGGTTGCTAGCTTCTCCTGCATAGATCAAGTGTCGAATCTTAGCTAACTATACTGAAAGTTATAAAAGGACAAAAAAATAGCAGTGTTGGTAGCATTTTTAGTTTGTTTGTTTGTTTTAAACATGTGTCGGGTATTTTATAATGTTTTTTCTGTACATAAGAAAAAGCTGCACCGCCTCCAAAAAGTATCTGATGAAAATTAGAATGGCAATGTACCTTGATCTCTCTGGATATTGGAGATATTCTCAATTGGAACTGTCTTGAAGTCATCAGAGAAGGCCTGTCATGAACAAAACATATTGCATTTCAATTAAACTGCCTTCTTTTCAGCATAAAAATCCCAGAAAACAGTTTATGGAATTGCTGGAGTTTTACCTTCTCAAGCTCTTTATTCGACATGCCAACCCATCTCAGGTTCTCCACCATTCTGCCACTCCCAAAAACATCGTCCTTATCAGCAATATCAATCGAGCGTTGATTCTGTTCCTGTGTCACATTGCTGTTCATGTACTTGTTACCAGTCATCTCATCAGAGTCTTGATTGAGGAAGAATGTGAAATTGTCGACAGGAGCGTAAATTCCGCCAAATGCATCTTGATTTTGGAGATTTTGGGAAGCTTGAGCTACAGAAAGGATTTCCTGTACTATATCAGGCTGCATGTTTGTGTTTCCATACTGGACTAAAGCACTTGAGTTAGACATCCTTGGATCATTAGTAAAGTTCGCCTGTGGAAAATCCTGGACCTCGAGTGGAGGTAATGTGAATCGATGTTGTAATCTTGCACACTCTAATGCTATGTCAACCTGGAAATAGGAATGAATTAGCAAACAAGTACTTTTTAAGTATTTAGAACCAAGGCTATTTTAAGTAACTTCCATGAACATAACAGTATGTATTAGATTACCTTCGACGGAGGATATGGGATAGGAGCACAGTTGGCGTATGGATTGCCGAAGCCAAAGGCCTCATCAGACAGATACTGTGTCCATCTTGCATCATTTGATTGATTTGTACCCATATTTACCGGATTGGATGAGGACGAGGGGAATTGCATAGAGAAGTTGGAAGGGTCAAGATCATCAGACCTTCCTTCAGAATACATCTGATCAATGCTGGAGGACCGTTGATCGCTCACTGGATTGACATATTGGTCCCCAACTTTCGGAAAATTCAAACTCTTCTTGAATATGCGGCATAGTGCATAAGCATCCTGTCAAGTTTTATACCCCAGGTTAGCACTAAATTTTGTTTTTGGAGATATAGTTGTAAGTTGTAATACACAGGACAGATCTCTTATTATACATACCTGTAATCCATTGTTAATTTCACATTCCCTTTCGTCCAAGCGATACTCATGCATAACCCAATCGGTACGAGCTCCATGAGGTGCCCTCCCTCTGTAGTAAACTAGGGTTTTCTTCATTCCAACAGCCCTCATCTGTGAATTGACCTTCCTATCTTTCCCTGTGGCCTTCCAGTACCCAGCTTTCGTGGCACGATTAGTCCTAGAACCGTTTGGATATTTACGGTCCCTCGGGCTAAAGAAGTACCATTCAAGGTCTTTGCTTGGCAGCAATGATTTTCCTATACAACCAACATAAGATAACATTCTAGTTCAACATAAATGAGGAAGTACATCAAGATATATATAACATCAGTATAAAACATATGTGACATATGATCATCTTTTAATAATATACAATCAAAGAGAATTAAAGTAGACTTAGCCCAAAAGGGTTATATATACTGCAATGAATGTTCCTTTCTTTGCTTTTTTGACTTGATCAGGAAATCAGCAATATTGCCTTGAGAGAACGGAAGTATATCTTTGTGAATTGTGATTGACAGTACTTGAAAAGATGTAGGGACCAAGAACAAGCTTGCTTTAATAAACTGTTGTTAATTGAAAACAACAAAGTTCATTTGACTGGTATGTAAAAGCAAATTCTTGATATATCTTGCTTGCCTGAGAACAGGATATTACTTAAGCTAATCCATGCACAAGGAAAAAGTGCATATAAAACCACAAAAACAAAACAAAACTTAATGAAATATATGTGCAATTTATGTACATATCAGCATGTTCATACATATCAGACTTTCAAAAATTAAAACTATAAACATCTGATAGTAATTGTTAAATGTTATGCCTTTCTTGGTTGCCACTTTACATGAACCTAGTAGGCTATTACTTGCCAATTGTCCAATCTTATTCCATATCCCATAGATATTATCAGAGTAATTAGTAACTACACCACATAATTTTATTATGAATAGTATATACCTGTAATTCTTTAACAAGAACTTTGTGTCTAATTAATTATTTCATTATGTATATGTTCATAGAGCAGAATATGATAAGAATTACCTGGCAAGTCCCATGGTTCACACTTGTAAAGATCAACTTCAGGAATGATCTCTAGCTCGATATGCCGCCCATTGATCTTCCGATTCAGATAATACGCGACGAGTTCCTCGTCTGTTGGATGGAACCTAAAACCAGGTGGCAATGAAACTGGTGCCATGTTATATGATACTACAAACTAAAGCTAGACTCAAAATGTTAGATTAAAATTGTGCAGTGAGTTCCAAAGAGCTAGCCTCTAGCAAGAAAATGATAGAGACTAGTCTTTGGGCCGGATGAGGAAGTTTGAGAAGCAGGTAGGTATGGTCTTATAGAGAGAGAAAGAAGGAGAGAAAATGGAGAGAGGGAGGTTTGAGAAGAAGGTTGTGGAGGGGGTTTTGATAGGAGAAACAAAAAGAGAAAGGGGGATAAAAAATTGAAAAGCATGCCACCCCCTACATAATTAACACTTTTTGTTCTTTTAGTAGTGAAAATTAATCAATGCCACATCAGGTTTTGCTTTCTGCAAGTCTTACTTCTCAAGCTGGATGAACTTTTGTTCTCTTCTTTCTCTATACTGTTTCTGCAATTGATATAAACTGCATGCATGCAAGTATTGACAAATTCACAGTTGGAGTTGTCTCAAGTACTCTTTAAAATATCTTGGCCTTGCAATTATTGGGGAAGTTGTCTAGGGTTTCATGATTTATGTTCATTGAGTAGAATTTGGATCTAGATTTTAAGCATTACCCTATTCATAAATATTATATTATTAATGTATGATTTCTTTGTAATTTCAAATATCATAATAAAATTTCAGGTACATGCATCGGTACATGCATGTTTACTTGTTGACATATACTCTATCTGAACCTGACTCGATCGTACGTGACCATGATATGATCGCGGGTACAAGTCAAGTATATATAAGTAATGCTATCTCAAGTACTTGACCATCATAATCTCAACACCAAATTGCATAAGCTAGAAAGTGCTCTACCTCCAAAAACCTTCGTTAAGATTTCTAGCCGCAAGCTTCGTGTTAGAGCCTAGAATCTAGATGGATGGAGAAAAAAATGGCCTCCCTCATCATTAATTAATATCTCAATAAAATCATTTTACCCAACCAAGAGTCATCAAATTGACCATAAAAAATCGAAACTCAATCCAACATGTGAGTAATAAGTAATAACCAACACTTATAATGCCTCAAAAATGTTGATTGATGTCCCTTGTGATCTCCATGCATACTGATTTCTAACACACAAAGAACCTACGCACAAGTCTAAAACACAAAACAACTAAATCGAACACCCGATCAGCATATCTCATAATTATAAATCGACCGCCTTCTTTCACAAAGATATTAAGACTTCGCATATTTTGGGTTATCATTAAGGCAAACAAATTAGTACTACTTCTTAATTAACACAAATTCGAACAATTCCTCGGATTCGGTTACATAGATTATATCAATAAAATCCACATTAGTTAAGTTATATATAATTATTAAGATCTGTTTATGTGATATTGGCAAATTGAATAATTATGTGATGCTTGCTAGTTATTCTTTGTTGGAAAATGAGGTAACTAGGTTAACCCAAATCCACGTGGGAACAAGTCATTTGATACATTACCCACCTGAACACAATATGGTTAAGGATCTTAATACTATTATTATAAAAAAATCTGGATTAAAATAATTAATTAGTAGTACTAATACTAAAGAATTGAAAAGGGGACAATTCTTGGACAGAAACGAAGAAACCCTACAAATTG
>JAYMSL010005196.1:0-10337 GCA_036897195.1 Plantago coronopus
TGGTTTGCAAATGAAATGTTAGTCGAGGTGAACTTCAAGATTTTGAGTCTTGAACTAAATCAGTTGCAGAAACAAACAAACCAGCTTCGTAGTTTGATACTTTAACCTAATGTTTGGTTGGATGTGTGTTTTCATTCTTACACATGACATATCCGTGCAGAAAAGCTCTTCCCGAATAGGCCTGTTTAAGAAAAAAGATGAAACAGACCACGCGTATGATGCATTATTGATGTATGCGTGCAGCATGTGTGCTTATGCTTTCTAGTTTCTACAACGAGGTTTAACAGTATAGCAGTATCAGCAAAAACAAATATTTCTTCCGTCCTCCTGCCTGACGTTGCACAAATTTTGGCAGGCACGAAAACGAAAGAACAGTTGGAAAAAGTGATAAAATGAGGTTCATATGTAGTTGAGAAACTCTAAGTTCATCTGTAACATAATTTATCCTCAAGAACAGATCAGTGAGCCAGGCTCGGGGAAAGAAAACTTATCGTATATCTACAGCAAGATTGCTAGAAGCCAACAAACAAGGGAGAATTCTGCAAAATGTACTTGACAGCAGCTGCAAAGTTACCTTATTTGCATAAACTCCTGGTTCTAGTAACAGAATAAGACAACTCAACTTACCTATAAACTAGAAAGTTACCGTGAGATTAAGCAATTCACACGTTTTTCTTGTCTATACAATAATACAGCAGGTGCACGAAGCATAGCTAACCAGTATTATCAAATCAACACATGAAACTTGAAAGCATATCCAAGCAATGCTTACAGCAGAAATGTAAGAGATCCAAATGCTCAAATTTAGACGGAACAGTATCTCATTGAAGTAGGGGCATAAAACATTAAATGAGAGCCAGAAAGAAACATGTAAGTTGTATACATGAAACTGTTGATTTATACAATACTAGTTTCTAATGGGAAATGAACAATGATCCCCATGTATACGTACAAAGGTTACAACAGTCATGTACGAACTATCTGAAGCGAGACTATACAAAAAGAATGAAATTTGAATATGTGAATCACATATCAATCAATATCCTATATGATTATATGATGCCTTCAAAAATGCACAGTAATATACCTCAGGTTGGTTCCTAGTGAAAATTTGATCAATGTGAAGCATGATCAGAAGACCGTGTGTTCAAAATCCATGACTACTGTCTACTGGGCAATCTTACTCATCCAAAGCCATTTACCTTCACTTAGCTTCGCTCTTATTTCGGTTCTGACAACATGAATCAGCAAGGCCCCAGCAAATAATATAGAAACAACAAGCACTACAAAGACGTTATTCCACCCTGTAGTAGAAATATATCCAGCCAGAAGAGGACCAATAGCAGCACCTACAGAGCCAGTACCATCAATAATTGCGGTAACTGTAGCTAATGCACGGGTATTTCCTTTCATCAAGTTCTGGGTGCCAAGATCTGCAGCTACTGCTGTTGTTATTAGTGCGTATGGACCATTCACGAGTAGACCGGAAGCAAACATCAATATTATGTTCATGAACATTGATACACTTCCATAAAGACGATAGAGAATCAGGGCTGGAATTGATAATGCAAAAAAGAGTACTGAAGTAACAGCACGAGCCTCGATCATATCTGATAGTAACCCTGCCGATATTCCACCAAAGACACCTCCTATGTCAAAAATTGTCGAAAGAATCCCAGCTGTTTTATGGGATAGATGCTCCCCTGCAACAGCTGCATTTCAAAAAGAGTCTTAATACCAAAGCGTGATTGGCAGTTTGACGAATAATAAAATGCTTCATTACAATATTATCTCATCTATTCAAAGAGTGCTCAGTAAAGCATAACCATTCTCTTGCAGAATAAAATCAGTTTCATACTAATTGACATTTATTTCCATGTTAACACAAAGGTTTGACAAGGAAACAAATTTATATATTCCTCGAGTCCACACTGAACTCGCTCAATTCATATCAACTAGACAAGTATAACAAGTGAGCTACACTGGCTTGAAACTCCGAAATCCGAATTACAGTCCTCTAAATGTTAACTACTCTGCACTTGAAGACGACAATTAACTGTGGTGGTAACCAACAGCCATAAATGGTAAAGAAATTGGACTTCGGTTGTGGGAAAACCAACATCCTGCCATTAGATTCCTCTAACAAGATCACTATCACACTGTTAAGAACATCACAAACCAACCTATTTACAATTGATCAAATACAATCTCATGCATGAGACCTGCTAGTATCATATTAACTAGTCTAGTAGAAAAAGTGAGCTGCGATCACAATGTAGTGAAAATCTTAATCACAATCCCCTAAATATGAACAGGCCTATAGATTTCTATTACCATTCTCTACTTGAGCAAATAGTAACATAAGCAATTGGTAATGACAAATAATGTCTAGAAATAGCATTCATCAACTACTAACCAATTGGGAAAAGAAATCAGATTGGTTACCTGTATGTCTTATGTAGAATGGCAACCAGTACAAAAACGTGTACGCCACAAGCTTAGAAAAGAACAAGCAAAACGCATATGACGCCACATGAGGCAACTTCCACGCATCCAAGAAACCTATTGCACCCCCACCTTCCCCATCCTCCAATTCAAGTACTCCATTCTCCTCCACCTTCACCGACTCAACCAACGCCAATCCTTCAACATTCACCTCACCCTCACTCTCCGCCAACTCAAACCCAATATCGCCTGGATCAACAACAAGAAACAAATACACAGCAACTGCAACCAACATTAAAAACATCCCAGGCAGAACAAAAGACCAACCCCATCCAAAACTCAAAACCGACGAAGCTACAATCGACCCCATTATGTTCCCTACCGAAGTGTGCGAATTCCAAACCCCCATGATCAACCCTCTCTTCGCCTTCCCAAACCATTTGCCCACAACCGCCACAACCGAAGGCCAACCCACAGACTGAAACAGACCACAAAACATCTGTATGACAAAAAAAGCCCCAAAAGAATGCAAATGAACAAAATACCCAATCCCAAAAAGTATCACTAAAAAACCACTACCTAACATCCCAATACTCAAGAAAATCCTCAAATCCATAGTGTCACCAATATGCCCAGCAAAGTACATCCCAATTGCATATGCTAACAGAAATGCAAGATCAAGCTCCCCTAGCCTGTGGGGTCCACGTGGTCCGTCGAATGGGGCCCAACCGGACTGTTCTTGATCTGAGCTGGTGCCTACGGCTTGGTTTGTGAGGATTGATTTGACGATACTGGGAGGTTTACGGGAGGCATGGAAGGCAGCGTAGGCCAGGAAGGTGATGAAGAGGACCAGGAACCGGTGGAATTTGAGGGTTTTGTTCGGCGGAGATAGGCTGGGAAAGTAGCTGAGGCCTGGTGGTTGTTTTGGCGGAGCTAACGTACCTTGCATCATTATTTTTTTCAAGTGAGATTTGAATGTGGATTTAGAGAAGGTTTTATGGATTTAAACAAAGATTTTACAGTGAAAACAGATTGGAAATGGGAAAATCATGAATCAAGAATTCAAGATTTAGGACCCGGAGAATTTTCTGGTCTCAATGACAACTGACAAAGTGACAAGTCTTAATTTCAAAGTTATTCATAACATTTATAGTAGACTGATTGTCATTAGGTGGTTTAGATTTATGGCGATTTATTAACCCAGGAGTTTTGAAATGAGATAAAAAAAAAAGGGTTTAAATCAATCTCAAAGTTGTTTTTACGAGTTAGGGGCTTAATCCGATTCCTTGACCGAGTGACTTCTACCAGTAGTTCGTTGATCAATCAGACACATTCTTAAAACCCGGAATTTTATGAAATAGAATAATATAACGCGAGCACAAATTAGAAATCACTACTCCTTCAATCCTACGAAGCTTAACTCAATTTCATTTTCTATTCTTTACAAAACCTTACTCAGTATATAAAACAAAGCTACCTTATGATGTGATGTTAAACGAGAGGCAAGAGTCATAACTCGAGCATATACGAGTAGGCTCGGCTCGTTAATACTTAAGATAATGAGTAAATAAATGGGATAGAATTCCAGCAAATTGTAACGAGCACAAAATGTATTGAACCCCCGAGTTTGATGACAAAATTATTATAGACCCGGTTTAGACAATACCGTTTCGGTTCAAAGCAGGGAAGATAGCTTCTAATTTTGGAAAGAAGATGAGGGATAGTAAAAAAATTCAGCTTACATTTATAAACTGAACGTTGCAAAGTGCAAACTAAAGAAATACCGTATCAGTATGTCATCAAACTGCTAAAAACCAACTAAATAAACTGAAACAATAACTAACTAAACTAATCCTAACTAACTAACTATCTAGCAAATGGCCTCAACCACAAGCCTCTTCTCAATACCATCTCCGCACTTTGTAACTCCAAGAATACTCTCAGAAGCTTCAACTGAGCAAGAAGTCTTTCCAACACATTTCTTTTGGATAATTGGAAGGACATCAGGAGCTTCACAGCTTCCCTTGTAGAAAGATCCGCACTCTCCGTTAACCTCACCAAAGCTTGCAAACTTGATGGCAGTAATCGGACGACCCTCACATGACAGTTTCATTGTTTTGTTCTCATATGCGTTGCCACAAGCAGTCCCAACTGTAACGGTTTGGAAGTTAACCAGTGCAGGATTTCCTCCGAATTCTTCAAACAGAATCAATTCGTTGTCGCCATCTTTTATCCAGTCCCGGGGAACATGGTACCTAAAAACAAAAACAGGCGTGTTAATTTGCTGAATCCAAATATGATGAGTAAATTATTACATAAAGAGATAATATGGCGAACCATCTTTGTGTGGGTTCACCACATCCTCGGGCACATTTGCTACTGCCATAGCTGCCACGGTAGTCACATGGTTCCAAAGAGCAACCATCTGCGGCGATGGAAAATGGCCAGTACCGACCGATGTTGTTGCCATTTACCCATGCGAAACCTTTGCCCAGGCCTTGGGCATCCAATACAACTGGATCTTCACCTAAGAGGGCCTTAAAAGTTGTCTAGAAACAAAAGACAGACAAATTTACATAAGAAATCAAACAAAAGAAGTATTGCAACTAATTGAAAAGGAAAAGGTTTCTATTAATGATTTTTCAAATTTTTTTACCTTGTACCAGGTCAACATCCTATTAACTGGAATATCTTCGTATTTCCATTCAGATGCCGATGAAACATTTGCAGCAGAACTGAATAACTGATCCTTATCCAAACCTTGAAGACCAGCCTGATAAGTCCAATTATGTTCGGACAAGTCCTTAATGATGGTCTCATCTCCATTTCTAGAAACAATCTGAATAGGTCCGGGCAATCCCATTGGAATCTTATCGAAATTTACACCGTAGTTCTGTTAAGAGTTCACAAGCAAATATGTCAGCATCCATGATATAAACAACAATAGTTTATAAAATAATGTAAAGAGATGTAGCTATACCGGTAGTCCAACAGTGGCACTGAGGAGGGAGATCTGATTCTGGCCTGGATTCAACTTGATTGGTGTGTCAAAAGCATATTCGTAAATTCCATAAGTAGCCCATTGAGATCCTAATAATAATTAACATTGTTAATATTCCAGCTCCTCTTTTAATTGGTTATGAGAGAAAAAAGTGTAAGTATGTCGAATGCTTACCAACATGTTCACCATTAACGTAAGCATGCATGACTTGTCCGGTGCAGTTCACCATAAGGGACATGTTGCTACCCCAAACTGGATCAGCCTTGTCCAAATTCACACTGCAAAATAACATAAATTCAGTCGCTATTTAGTAGTAAGAGTTATTGACAAAGTGTTATTAGAACAGAGTTATTTCATTTTGAGCCAACCTTGTCATATACCAAAGGTAGTCACTGAAATCGTTAATCTGCTTCTGGTCAATCAGCTTGCTTGCAGAGACTTCACCCTTCCCTTCAAAAACATTCCTGTCCACATTTTCAGGCCTCCATGACCACTTAAGTGACGCAGGTTCCTCTTCCGATTCATTAGACTTCTTTACCATAATAGTAGTTTGATGGTTCACTCTAGCAGTGTTGTAGGCTACATTCTTGCAGCCAGGAGCGATACTTACAGACCAGGCTGGTACTGTAAAGTTAAGTCCGTTGTAAGTAATGACACCATTACTTGTGTCATTGATGTTTGCAAAGAAACAGCTCGAAGTGCCATCATCCAAGGTATATACTGAAGTCTGTAAAACAGCATCAACCAACCATCACAATGATTAGTAACTTAGAATAGTAGTGGTATAAAAATAGATATGATTTAAAAAATATTGTATTACTTACAGAGAGTTGGTTGCCATTTTCAGTGTAAGAGACATTCCCATGGGTAAGAACCTTTTCAAGTGAATGCAAAATATCATGGATTTCTTTCAGATGGTCGTACTTGGGTTGATTGTAACCTCCTGGAATTACAAAAAAAGAAAAAAATGAATAAGTTCACAATATATATCTAATAAATAATCCTCTGTCTTGATTCAGAACTAATTAAATAGATAATAAATTGAAGCTACAACAAAAGGTCAATGTAAATCTAACAATTAGAGCTAGATTCTTATCATAAAAGAAAGAAAGAATTATAATTTGATCTGATATAGAATAACGAATCGAATAGGCTAAATATACCCATCAATTGTTGTTTCATGTAAGCCTTTTCTGTTCACTATTAGTAGAATTTATTTCCATTTGAAGCATTTATCAGAAATAGTTCACTTTTTATAGACATAGATCTAGATTTAAGGGGGGCTAAAACGATATGATACCAAGTTTTCGATAAGCAATGATCGAAGTTACTTAAAGCCTAGACCAGGAGGAAATCAACTTGAATATGACACTAAGTTTGTTTCTAAAAAAGAAGATGGATACAGGATTTTTAAGGAAAGTTTACAAATGAATGAACTTATATACAATATAAAAAACACAAAAGGGATCATACCATAGTCATCAAGAGGAGCATAATAGGAAAATTTACAAATGAAGTTATATACTACAATATAAGAAAAAAACAAACTAAAGGAATCATACCATATTCATTAAGAGGAGCATTGTAATCGTAACTGGTTGTGATTGAACCACCAGCAGTCCTGCCGAAATTGGTGCCACCGTGATACTATACAAAAAAAAATATTAATGATAAAAGAATAAATCAATGTTATTTTAGAAAAGGTGTGAAGTAGATTACGAACCATGTAATAGTTCTGGAAGGTGCCGCCTGTTTGGAAAAATCTAGCAACAGCAAAGGCAACATCCTCAGGTGTTCTCAGTGGGTCTTGGCCACCCCATTTCTTGTACCTAATATATTTTACAAAACTTATTGAGATACATTATTTATTATAATAACACATCAAAAAAATATATTACAGAAAAGTTAAGAATCTAACCATCCAGTCCAATTCTCGGTCCACATCTTAGGGCTGTTAGGATTGTTAGGGGCAAATTGATCACAGTAAAAGCCATTGCATGTGTTGATCTGTTATACAAACACAAAATTATTCAGTATAAAAATTCATGAAGTAGTAAATAATGATTAAATAGCTTACAATTGGTTGTGGTGCATCACTCTCTTGGCACATGATCCATGGGACTCCAACATCAAGAGACTCAGCAAAGTTGGCAGCCCAGTTCATGTATGCTTTTCCAGCATCTCCATATGAAGAAATAACGTCACCATATTCGTTCTCAATCTGCGTCAGGATAATCGGTCCTCCTTGAGATGCAAATAACTTCGCATCTTTCACCATGTTGACGATCAAACTGGTGAAATTTGCCATCTCATTCTACAAAAAAAATAAAAAATCATACGTATCAGTATCAGTAAATTACTTTTCCTTTGTTTTCCTTTATAAATCAGTATTATAAACTTTATCAGATATGCTTACCTTGTAAACGTCATTGTCCGTACGAATTTCACATCCATGCAAGTTGTAGAGCCATGTAGGGAAACCACTGTGCTATCAAGATGATAAAACTAATCTAACTTTTTTTTAAAAAAATAAACTAACCAGAAATTTGTTCAAATCTCTGTTCTTTTCAATTTAAATTCAGCTCCATTCAGCTTTGGTTAGTTATTTAGTTCAGTTCACCTTTGGGTAGTTCAAATTTGTACTTCACTCCAGTTAACTTCAGTTCAGTTCATGTGAGTTTAGTTCAGAGATACTCAGATGAATAAGACAGAGCCTAAATATTTGGTTAAGATTTACTCACCCATAGTTCCATTCACCACAAATATATGGTCCAATACGAAGAACTGCATATAGTCCTTCATCTTGAATTGTTTTGAGGAACTGGATAAAATCCAAGTTCCGAGTGAAATAGTATTCGCGGCGAACTGGCTCATGAGCATTCCAGAAAATATAAGTCTCCACGGCATCTAGTCCACCTTCCTTTGCTTTCTTTATTAAATCAGGCCACATCTAATCATACAAAAATCAAGATACAAAAGACAGGGTTAGAGACTTCTATCATGTTTCCAGAAGTAACCCAAATATAATAATAAATAAATAATAAAACCAAAATAGATTCAGATTAATTACCCCAGGCGTGCTTCGAGGGTAGTGGATAGATCCTGACAGAAGAATCCTACGTTCTCCATCAATAATAACGGCTCTACCATCATAAGAAACATGAACGGCAATCGAACAGGTGAACAACAAGATCAATAGAGAACAGAGAAGTCTGGCTGAAAGTGCCATGATGAAAAGAATGAAAGTGTGTGATTGAGTGGACGTATGAATGAGTTTATATATAGGTAAAGATGGGTTAGACAAAGTTAATCACTTGACGATTTTTCTCTAGAAGTTCTTGCAGAGTTTACAATATCCATATCATATTTCGTTTGAGACAAACTTTAGGCTAAAGGCAACGAGTTCTTAGATTTAGGATAGAGTAGATTAGATTTTTGAACTTTATCAATACAAGTTACTGAGAAAAAATAGATTTAAGCTAATGTCAAGATAAAGCAAAGTCGAAACATGAACAAACTTACGATTATATGAAGTTAGCAGTACCAGACATCATAATTCTGAAATGTTTCAGAAAAAGATTACCAATCACCATACAGGAAATTTCACACAACTCTGCTACTAAAAATACATTCTTACAGATACTCGATCCATCTAATTGCAAAGGGGCAACAAACAAGTGTAAAACACTCCAACATTTGCTTCTTCCTATCCTGGTTTCCCATTGCTGGAAATACTTATAAATCACATTATTTCAAGAAAATTACCTCAATGATAATGCAACAGAGTACAGAGCCTCAAAATTGAATGAAGTCAGCCAAGCAATCTCCTTTTGTCATCAACACAGGTAATTCTTGCCTCCCATTCACATTTAGATAATCGAATTCTGCTTCTTCGAAACCAAAGCTCTTTTCGACTCCAGTGCCATTACTGAATTCAGCACCAATGTGTAAACTCTGCATTCTGTAAATTTTCCAGAAATGTAAAAGCTCTCCCTGTCTTGACTTACCGATGGTGTAATAGTTTCTCCAAACTCGAATTTCTGGAATGTTATACTTCGCCAACCTGACATCCTCTAATCGCGTACAAAGTTACAAATTCTCATCATTTTGGTCTCAATCTCGTTGGTTCTGCGCGGAACAGAAACCAAAGGATGAAGAGAATCTAGGGCTTTTGAGCTTGTTAATGCTATCTTGATTGACTGAGGATTGGAATATAAAAACCGCGACAAATGGAGAAGCGATTGAGAATTAAATTTCTATGGGAATGGAGGGAAATATTTGGGGGTTTATGAGAATTAGGGCAAATTGAGGTTAATTTTATACTCCCTCCCTCCCACAAAACATTACCCATTATGTTTTTAATAAAATGAGTTAATTAATGGAGTAAAAATGAAAAATTAAGTGAGGTAGGTTAATTTTTGAGAATGTGTGGTGATAAATAAGTGTATTGATGTTAAAATAATGTTTTAGTGTGTTAGATAACTTTCTTATTTGGTAATGGGTAAAGTTTTGTTGGACATCCAGAAATGGAAAGTGGGTAAAGTTTTATGGGACGGAGGGAGTAACATTTTCCCAACATGTGAGATTATGGACTCGATAAGCTCCGTTGAAAATTGAGATTCTCATAACTGGAAGGATGGGGAAGTGTAATGAACTGAACTGAACTGAATTTTATTGAATTCAAATATAAATTTAAACTACGTAAACTTAAATAAATCTGAAAACGAAAATATAGAAAGTAGGGGTGTGCATAAAAACCGAAAACCGAAAATCCGGACCGAAAACCGAAAAATCCGCACCGAACCGATCCGATCCGGCACTTTCGGATCGGGGGTCGGATTGAGGTTTTTCTGTTTTTCGGGTTCGGATCGGATCGGATTATAATCCGCGG
>JAYMSL010005197.1:0-10337 GCA_036897195.1 Plantago coronopus
GATTTCGGTTCGTAAGTTTACTACCGATAATTCTGTGTCAGTCGAATTTGATCCGTTTGGTTTTTCTGTGAAGGATTTCCAGACGGGGATGTCCCTCCTACGTTGTGATAGTCATGGTGAACTTTATCCCCTCAATTCGAGTCGCCCTGCTTCGTCTTCTATTGCACTTGCTGCTGTGTCTTCGCCGCTTTGGCATGCTCGTCTTGGCCATCCTGGCAACCGGATTTTTTCTTTTCTTCAGCATAATAATTTAATTACATGTACGAAACAATCTTTTTCTAGTACTTGTAATTCTTGTGTGATTGGCAAACACATAAAGCTTCCTTTTGATACAAACTAGGCTAAGATATGCTAAGATATTATTTACATAACTAACTAGACTATTAGTTTTCACCATTGACATAGCATATGTTTAAAACATCTCTTAGCTCTTTGTAAGCCGTAACATTGAATGTTTATTGATGTGTACCATTTTGACATTTTCGGAAGGAGAAGATATAATAGCGAATGGATGATAGAAACTCAATAGCAATGACTCACCCATATTTTGCCATATGATCACGAGAGTCTGCAATATGGTTGATATCTAGGTTGCTTCATAAACATATGTATTTACCTTCACCACAAGAACACATGTGGTTGGGTTTAGTGCCAAATAACTTTAAAACTATAAATTTAGGACCCTGAAAAAGTTGATTAATTAGTATAGAAATTCATTCATAAAATTCATAAATGCAACACGTTATTTTGCTGTGCCAAGTAATAAGGTCGGATATAGTATTATTTAATGGAGGCCAGCATCATGCATACTTGTTATAAAATTAATTTGTTCTAGTTCACTTTCATAATGCCTTGTGCTGATGGTGAAATTAATTATTTCATAATTATAGTGGTGAATTGCTTAATCCATCACATGTGCTTTTAGGTCTAAACTTTAATCAAGGGATTACTATAAAGACAGAACAGCATATGTTCTGAGACCAGAAATCTGGAATAGTTTTTTCTATCTAAGTGCTGAGACCAGAAATCTGGAATAGTTTTTTCTATCTAAGTGCTTGGATAGCATTAGAATACTAAAAAGTTCCAAATCACGAACCGGTATATAATGGTTTTGAATCAAACGTAACATGAGAAGACCAATATCGGTTAGATGCATATTCTTCATTTGTGACCATCAATTTCTCACCACTCAAAACTCGCCAAGTACTACCTATTCTCTTTATCCGGATACAACTTCTACATTTCATATTTGTTAGATTGGAACTTGGTACTAATACTTGATTAAGTGTTCGGTTAAGCACTTGATCTCAATTACGTGGTAGCTTAGGTTTGTTAACCAGTAAAAACTCCATTCATCCCGGCTAGGTGCGCGCATGTAACTTTAAAGAACCAACCAACATGTAGAGATTTGCCAGGAAAATCAATTATTAAACAAAAATAAGATGTATGTACATACTTCTCTCGTATGATCCGAACTGAATGATTAGATCGTCTTCTCCTTCTTTCACAGATTTCTGTTTTGATTCTTCTGTATCCTTAGCTTCTCCTTCTCCATTGCCTTCAAACTTGTCCTGTTTCATTTGTTTCAACTGTTCTTGGGTAGCTCATTCATTCCGTCGCAGAATCTTGGATTATATTCTCTACGAAAACTAAGATATGTGGTATCCCACCTGCATCTAGTTCATCGGATGGTTTTTAACCTATATATATGATCTGAAAATGTAGAAGGAACTTCCCTTTTTGTAGCTTATAGAATAAGTACAATAAACCACCTAGTTTAGAGTTTACCTAGTTTAGGGTTTACCTTGTTCTTTGTCATTTCTGTTTGTCAATCCATTCTCCAATTCTCCACATATCCTGGTTTCTACATAACTTAAACCCAAGTTCAATATGAAATTATATCCCAACCGCTCTCTAAAGTCTAAACAATGGCATTCTCTGGGATCACCGGCAGCAGCAGCAATGTCGATCATCCTATGCCAGCCCCCTCCAACTTGATCCAATCAGTCCGCGTTATCAATCCAGTTCCTCAACTCCAAACTTCCAGTTCCAGGACGAACCAAGACCAACCAGCAGCCAGTGGTCCGGAAGGATTGAACTCACTTTGTATTAATGTACCTGGAATCATCCTTGATGCAATTAATCTTGAACTTGAATTAGATAGACTTGTCTTACAAAACATGAAGGATGCTTGTAAATGTCTTGAATTCTCGAATATACTCGATGAGTACTTTGAGAATAGCACTCCATTAACCCTGGAGTTCTGTCAATCCCTGGTTGAGTACTGTTCCAAACTCGAAGGCCATCTCAAGGAATTTGCACTCAGTACATTCCAAGAAAAGCACTTTGCTTTATCTGCTGCAGATGGTACTTTCAAAAACTTCATAACATACTTTCTTGAGAATGCCTGCAGGACAGCTGCAGATCCAGTTCCGGTGAATCATTTCAGGGATTTCAGTAGAGTTTACTTAAACCAAATAGCTATGATGCCGAGGTTGGAAGCTAAGAGCATCAAGTTGGAACGTACGTTTGACAGATTAGTTTATTGGAGAAAGGTTTCCAATAGGATTTTCCTCATAATGTTCGGATCAACTTTGATAGGTTCAGTGGTGTCAGCTTATGAGAACGCTCCAGCAGGTTTGACAGCACTGTTCGCTGCAATCGCCGTACCTTTAGGATCCATTGGTGGATGGGTCAACTTAAATTGGGCAAAATGGGAAAGGAATATCAAGGAGCAGAGGGAGATCATTAGGGCAATGCAAATTGGGAGCCATATCGTCTTTCAGGAATTTGGTGGAATCACTGAACTTGTAGACAGGTTCCAGATTGAGTATGAGAATCTGTTAGCGTATGTGAATCACACCAACTGGGAGGATGATGAACTGTCGGTGACTGCCATGGAGGATATGAAAAAAAAGATGGATGACATTGTCAAGACCATACATGGTTTGAGTGAGCATTCCAGTAAGTGTGCTCATGAAACTAAAATAGTGAAGGCGTTTATATTGCACAGGATTGATATCAACCATCCTGGTGGCTATTATCAGGACACTTCTATGTTCCCCTGATGATCAAGCGTTGTGGTTTGGGCGTTCGCTATTACTAAAGTTAGAATTGAGATTTAAAAGTTCATTTGTCTGTGTAATTAAAGTTCATGCATGAGCTTATTGATTATAGATTCAACACTGATGCTTGGCTGAGTCAGATAGGATCATTAAAATTGTCCGAATAAAAACTTGTACAAATGTAAAATTGAACGGTAGTACACTTATCTTTAGTGTTCAATGTGCTGCCTGTGTATCATGAGGTAATTGCAAATGTTCAATTTCCAGCTTAAGTTCTATCAGGTCTCTTTCTTCTCTGTTGTCAAATAATTGTGTCGATCTGCAGCACAAATGACACCTGATGGCGCTGATGTTACAGTTTGTAGTGTCTAGCTAGCGCGGTGAGAAGATTTCAAGTTATCATGGAGCGCCTCTAGTCGCTGAGTAGAGTTACCTTTCATTTTAAGAGGTTAGAATGGTTAGACACGAAGTATAATTCATATAATGAATAGAACATACGTAAACAAGAGGATAGAAATGAGTTCATTATATCAGGATAAACTTGAAACGAATGATGACATGTATCTGCGCGCATGTTTGAAATGTAACACGGTAACTTCAGCAGTTGGAAGTGAATCAGGAAGACTAAAAATGCATTAACATCAGACAAAAGCACGCGTTTAACCTTGGTATACGTATTCAAGTTAGTGAAAGTAGGAGTGAAGGCCTAGTAAAGGATTGAAATGGTTAAGCAAAATGGCTCAGGCATTGGCACCTAGCTAGCTGTTTACTGTGGAGATCGAGTTCTCCAAAGCAATCCAGCGGGCATATCGAGCCAAATTCAGAGCCAAGGAATCCTAATTTATATTCAGAGCCAATGCATCCACAAGTTGCTTATAAACTCTGATCAGAAGACAAAATGAGGAATTTAGAGACACTTCTACCTAGACGAGGTAGTTAATTGCAAGAGTAGCTTGTTTTGATTCTAGAGTCCAAAGAACTTCACTTGGAATAACCTTCAGCTGTGTTGGACATTTGTGTTCCTTGATTTATACAACAAAAAACCTCCAGATCATACAGGAAATGCTCATGTAAAAACTATGACATAGAAGTCTCAGAAGTCGGAATTCTTGTAAGTTCTGTAGTTATGTACTTCTCATCATGAGTATATCAGGTTTACTAAAAAAGTAACAAATCCAGATAAAATGTGCAATCAGGACTAAGAACTAATTGAAATTTTCTTATAAGCTCCCTGTGAACTGCAAATACAGTCTGTAACAAAAACTAGACTGTATTATCTACGTTGATCGACACTATTAGGCCAAAATGCATGTTAGAACTCAATATCTGGAAATCGAACATGTTCACCAGCAAATGAAGCAAAGTTTTAAATTACGAATGCCTGTTCAGTTCTGTGGAGTAATCTATACAGATGGCAGCACCTTTAATCAACATACTAACTAACTTCGATCTCAGTCTTAGTATGAGACTATACACAAAAACTAAGCAGAATTCTCAACAGTCATGCAGTACAATATCAAAATAAATCCAGAATTGACATAATAGTGTAGATAGACCGATGAAGATGCACTTTCAGCTCATACTAAGCTTGGTATATATCCTTATGAAACAGAATTCAGAATTCATATATCTACAGATCTTTTATTTTCAACATTTAGGTAATTATATTTTGTAGTTGTGTTCAGTGTTAAGTTCGGCCTTGATCTCCTTAAAACGCCTTATGCACGCAAGGGGCCAAACTTAACACTTGGTCATCACGGAAACATGGCAATGTCAGACCTAGCAGCTGCAGGATGATTCAGATTAATCCTGCGCAATATCATTGCCTTCGCCATCTTAGTCGCTTGAGTACACTTACTGGCTTGCACACCCAAATCATGTATAACCATAAACATTTCATCCACCTTCTTTTTTATCTCTTCCATGGCAATGACCAGCCCTGCGTTATCGCCCCATGTGGTGAGATTCACATACGCGAGCAAGTCTTCTGTCTTAATGTGGAACCTCCCTACAAGCGCAGCGATTCCACCCAATTCCTGGAAAACAATGTCACTCCCATCCTGCATCACACTAATGATCTCCCTTTGCTCCGTAAAATTCCACTCAAGTTTTTTCCAAGTTGAGTTAATCCATTTTCCTATCCATCCTAGAGGTATCATAACCGCAGCAATCAGGGCAATGAGACCTGCTGAAGCTTTCACATAAACTGACGCCACCGAGCCTATCAAAAGCAAACCAAGGGTAGTGAAGAAAATTCTAATGGCAAATTTCCTCCATACGATCAGCCTGTCTAAGGTACGCTCCAACTTCATCCTCTTAGCTCCCAACCTTGACATCATAGCTATCTGCTTTGAGTAAACTCTTTCTGGAAAGTGATGCATTGTCATCCATATGTTCTCTAAAAAGTATCTGGAGAAGTTCTTGAAATTACCGTCTTCATCGGATATTGATACAGCAAATTGATGCTCTTGGAACGAGTCAAGGGCTGACATGACACTGGAGTGGAGACTGCTGGCACGTCTAGAGCTGGCAATCAAGTTAGAGCAATGCTCCAAGGTTAATGGACTTGTGTTCTCAAAGTATTCATCTAGCAAATCTGAGAATTCTTGATTTTTGCAAGCATCTTTCCTGTTTTGGAGGGTGATTCTGTCCAGTTCTTCAGTTACATTGTGAAGTGAATCGAACGCTTCCAGGCTGCTGACTGCTCGGTCAGTCCTGAGATCCGGGAAGGGACTGATTCGAACATGTCCTGACAGGATCATATCTGGGGATGGTGAGGTTGTCCTTGTGCTAAGAGACGGGTTGATGTTTTGATGTAATAGGCTGCTACTGTTTCTGAACCAGACCGACACCATTGCTGTAGCTCAGAGTTTTTTGTTTATGATTTATAAATTGATACTGTGTGAATAGTAAGTGAACTAGAAATCCAAGAAAGGCCTAATAAAGGATTGGAAAGAGCCAAAGAGGTGTCAACATGGTTCGGAGTCAGGGTCTTGAAACCAAACCAATTGCATTGGCACAGACGGCCATCTTGTGTGGAGCCGGCTTAGATCAGGTCGTGGTCATAAGTGGGAATGCTCCTTCTTGTATTTTGGTTGTATATGGGAGATAGATAGATGTCTCAAACGTGTAATCATCATCCATGCTTGCTTATAAACTGATGAAAAGACAAAATGTCGATTAATGGAGAGAACCTAGTCTAGGGAGATCAGATGAAATGCATCAGCTAGCTTGTTCTGGTTCTAAAGTCCAAATGTTTGGCTTCGGGATACCTTGTGATGAAATCTTGGAGACTTGTAGCCGTTGATTCATAGATCATCACTACAAAGAATACACACATTTTTGTAAATTTTCATCGATTTCCTTACATAGTATATTTCTTTTGTATGTATTGCATTGTTTAGCTAGGCTCTGTGTTTTCATGATTTTCTGTATTATAGCTTCATGTTTAAATGAAAAGTGAGTAGTGCTTCTTGATCAAGAGCTAACTAGTCCATTTTTAGGCTATATCTAGGAATTAGTTTGACTTCTGAAAGCAATTCTGAACATAAACATCTTGAGGGAATTGGTTCACCAACTGAAATAGGACTTTCCATTGTGTCGATGACAGTTCTGAAATGGTTTACCACTGAACTTTAGTCCCTTGAGTGACATCTGATGGCTGATGTTACAGTTTGCAGTGTCTAGCTATCACGGTGAGAAGAGCGCCTCTAGTCGCTGAGTTGAGTTACCTTTCAGTTGAAAAGGCTAGAATGATTAGACACGAAGTATTATTCATATAATGAATAGGACATACATAAACAAGAGGATAGACATGAGTTCATTATATCAGATGTCTGAGTAATGATGGCATACGGCAACTTCAGCAGTCAAATGCACGTAAATATGATTCATATACGTAAACATGATGATATGTATCAGCATGTCGGGGTGAATAGTTGAAATGTGACACGGTACTCAGCAGTTGAATGGGATTCAGGATGAATAAAAATGTGTTAATAACAGACAGAAGCAGGCGCGTTTAACCTAGGTATTTAAGTAAGTGAAAGTAGGAGTGAAGACCTAGTAAAGGTCTGAATTGGGTAAGCAAAATGGCTCAGGCATTGGCACCTAGCTAGCTGTTTAGTGTGGAGAGTTCTCCAAAGTAATCCAGCGGGCACATCGAGTCAAATTCATATTTGACCGAGTGACTGAGTTTTGAGAAACTATACCCAAAGCTATCAGAAAGTTGCTTATAAACTCTGATCAGACGACAAAATGTGCAACTTAGAAGACAAAATGAGGAATTTAGAGACACTTCTACCTAGCTGAGGTAGTTAATTGCAAGAGTAGCTTGTTTTGATTCTAGAGTCCAAAGAACTTAACTTGGAATAACCTTCAGCTGTGTTGGACATTTGTGTTCCTTGGTTTGTACACCTCAGGATTTTAAATGAGGTGAAATCATCATAAAGATAACATTTGAAATTATAGATCGAGAAACTCCAGATCGATTATGCACATATCCAAGTACAACGATTTATATGGAGAAATGAATCCATCCGGATATGCTCATGTAAGAACTATGACATGCATATAATATGACATAATCTGTGTTTCTAAGACTCATAATACTTGTATGTTCTGTAGTTATGCTGGTACCCACAGAGTATGTTGCTGCAGTCATGAGTACTCTATCAGGTTTATGATTAGAACTCAATACCTGGAAATCGAACATGTTCAGCAGCAAATGAAGCAATGTTTTGATTATTTACAGCATTTTGATTGCCCCGTGAGACAATGTTTCGGTTTCATAGATTCCTGTCAAACCAAAATCAACTAGCTAGACATTGAACAACGCCTGTTCAGTTTCTGTGGAGTAATCTATACAAAGGCAGCACCTTTAATCAATATACTAATTAACCTCTCAGTGTTAATATGAGACTATACACAAAAACTTAGCAGAATTCTCAACAGTCATACAATATAATATCAAAGTAAATCCAGAATTGACATAAGAGTATAGAGTAATATGAGTATAATGAAGATGCAAGATGCAAATTCAGCTCATAACAATTATATAACCTTGGCATTTATCCATAGGAACAGAGTTCAGAATTTGCATCTCTACATATCTTTTATTTTCTACATTTAGGTAATTATAGTTTGTAGTAATATACAGGTAACAAGTTCAGTGTGTTCAGTGTTCTTCTTAAAATGCCTTGTCGCAAGGGGCCAAACTTAACACTCGGTCATCACGGAAACATGGCAATGTCATGATTAGAGCCACCAGCTGCAGGATGATTCAGATTAATCCTGCGGAATATCATTGCCTTCGCCATCTGAGTCGCTTGAGTACACTTACTAGCTTGCACACCCAAATCATGTATAACCTTAAACATTTCATCCACTTTCTTTTTTATCTCTTCCATGGCAATTACCAGCCCTGCATTATCGCCCCATGTGGTGAGATTCACATAGGTTAGCAAATCTTCGGTTTTAATCTGGAACCTCCCCACAAGTGCAGCAATACCACCCAATTCCTGGAAAACAATGTCACTCCCTACCTGCATCACACTGATGATCTCCCTTTGCTCCGTAAAATTCCACTCAAGGTTTTTCCAATTTGAGTTCAGCCATCTTCCAATCCATCCTAGAGGTATCATAACCGCTGCAATCAGGGCAATGAGACCTGCTGAAGCTTTCATATAAACTGACGCCACCGAACCTACCAAAAGCAAACCAAAGGTAGTGAAGAAAATTCTAATGGCGAATTTCCTCCATACGATCAGCCTGTCTAAGGTACGCTCCAACTTCATCCTCTTAGCTCCCAACCTCGACATCATAGCTATCTGCTTTGAGTAAACTCTTTTGAAAGCCCAGAAATGATCCACTGGAAAGGGCTGCACTGCCATCCATATGTTCTCTAAAAAGTATCTTGAGAAGTTCTTGAAACTACCGTTTTCATCAGATACAGCAAAATGATGCTCCTGGAATGAGTCAAGGGCTGACATGACACTGGAGCGGAGACCGCTGGCACGTCTAGAGCTGGCAATCATGTTTGAGCAATGCTCGAAGGTTAACGGACTTTCATTCTCGAAGTAATCATCGAGCAAATCTGAGAATTCTTGATTTTTACAAGCATCTTTCTTGTTTTGGAGTGTGATTCTGTCAAGTTCTTCGGTTACATTGTGAAGTGAGTCTAAAACTTCCAGGCTGCTGACTGCTCGGTTAGCCCTGAGATCCGGGATCGGACTGATGCGAACATGTCCTAACGGGATCAAGTCTGGGGATGGGGAGGTTATCCTTGCACTGAGAGATGGGTTGACATATTGATGAAGGAGGCTGCTGCTGTTTCTGAACCAGACTGATGTCATAGCTGTGGTTCTGTGTTTCTTGTTTCTGACTTATCGATAATATGTAAGTAGTTAGTGAGAAATCCAAGATAGGCCTAATAAAGGATTGGAAATCAATGGCTCCGTGGTTCGGAATCAGGGTCTTGAAACCTAACCAATTGCATTGGTAGACAGCCATTTCGAGTGCAGCCGGCTTAGATCAGGTCGTACTCAGTATAGTTGTTACTTACGCCTCGTGCTTGTCTTGGTTGTATAAGGGAGCTAGCTAATAAAATTCTCAAGCATTTCATCATCATACAATGCTTATAAGCTGATGTAAAGACAAAATGTGGTATATGAGAACATAGTCGAGGGAGATAAGAGGAGATGCATCAGCTTCTTGTTCTGATTCTAAAGTCCAAAATGTTTGGCTTGGGAACACCTTAAGAAATCTTGGAGAATTGCAGCAGTTGATTGCAGGTCCTATCACAGAAAAACACATACATATTTATCAGGGATTTGGATGAGATGAAACATATGAAATATCTGGATGAGATGAAACATATGAATATCAATCAGAACTGATAAAATTCTACATTAAAAGAGAACCAGAATAGTGCTGCTAGCAGTTAAGTCCATGAATCGTTACGTAATTTTCTTTTCTGTTGTATATAAGCTGTTTAGTACTTGCATTTTGTTATGTTCTATTTTCATGTCGGAATGAAATCTGCTTGATCGCCCATTGAGGCGAAAACCAATAGTCATGTACAGTTTATTACAAAGATGATCAATCTAGCAGCCTAATCTTGCAAGCATTTCAGTCATCAGGGAAAGACAACCATGGCCTGATATCATGATGGTTGATAATCAGGAGAAAATATCAGCTTACTTTCGATCTTCGTTTCACGATCACACTTTGTTAGCAGCTGCAGCAATAATGCAGGAAGAAGCAGCTGAACTC
>JAYMSL010005198.1:0-10336 GCA_036897195.1 Plantago coronopus
CAATAAATATCAACTATTTACAACCATCAACTAGTTTTTAATAAATATCAACTATTTGTAATACATTAACGGTTTACCATGAAACATCGACTATTTACATTACACATCAACTATTTTGCTATAAAATAATCGACTATCTAGATTATACATCAATTTTACCATTAACATCAACTATTTATAAGTTATCAACTATTCTATCATGAACATTAAATGTTTTATAATAACACATCCACTTTACCCTTAACATCAACAATATTGAATAGACTTTCCCAACAAATAGTATGTTTCTAGACTTTTGTGTTTGACATGTTAAATCATCCCTGCATATTAAAATGGTATGCTCTTCCTTAAACTGTAACTTACCCCTTATTTTTCTTTTCAGTGATTTGAGGGTTGTATCAGGAAGTTTACCAATGGAGTTAGACGAGACGG
Organism: Plantago coronopus; assembly: GCA_036897195.1. Classification (NCBI taxonomy): domain Eukaryota; kingdom Viridiplantae; phylum Streptophyta; class Magnoliopsida; order Lamiales; family Plantaginaceae; genus Plantago; species Plantago coronopus. The sequence continues at coordinate 433 of JAYMSL010005198.1, forward strand.
GATCGTTGGATCATTTGAGAGGTGAACCTGCGCGTAGGGGTGAGCATAAAGAGACCGGAACCGGAAAGCGGACCAGTTGACCGGTTTTCGGTTGGAACCTGTACCGGTTCCACATTTTAGTGAAATTCGGTTACCGGTTCGGTTCCGGTTTTAACCAGCCGGTTATGGCTAAAACCGAATAGACCGGTTCGGTTCGGTTTGAACCGACCTTCAAACCGGTTTGGTTACCGGTTCTTAAAAACAGAACCGAATAGCATCCGACATCCGGTTTTTACCGGTTCAGTCCGGTTCTGAACCGATGCTCAACCTTACATGCGCGTTTGCATTGATTTGGTTGTATTGTTGTGAAGCTGTACTCAGATGTCCTTGTTTAAGTCTTTGTAAAGTTGAGATATATGTAAAAGGGCTGTTATCCGATGAATTGAGTATTTTAGATGCTATGTATCACCATTTTAGTTGGATTTATTATTTAAATTAAAGTAGGTTTTGTCTTGGCATGAACCCATCTCACGATAGACGACCAATCGCGTCAAAGTATTTTGGTTTTGATCGTGACAAAAGCCCACGGGTTTTCAACCGTATAAAAAAGAAGTCCAAATAAATCTTGGGCTAGAGTATTATCAATGTGAAACATCATGAAGTGGTGAATAAGTAAAAACATTTTCTTTACAAGGAAATCAATCGATGGTCGAATAATATAGACTAACTAGAACCCAGGGGTGGTGCAGTGGTAAGGTGCAGGGTGTAATGGTGAGAGGTCCCAGGTTCGATTCCCGGAGGTGGAGGTTTATTTGGTGATATAAGGTTGGTATTGGTGTGGGGGTATAAGGTTGGTATTGGGTTAGTGTAGGAGTAGAAGTAGGATTAGAATAGATTTGCCTCTTCAAAAAAAAAACTATTTACAATAAACATCAATTATTTGTAATATATTCAACGATTTATAATAAAACATCGACTATTTACATTACACATCAACGATTTTATCATTAACATCAACTATTTATAAGTTATCTATTATATCATGAACATCAAATATTTTATAATATACGTCACCTATTTACTATTAACATGAAGGGACAATTACAACCAAGGGCTGGTCAACGCATATGTTTTCAAAAAACATCCTAGTCCTTTTTCATTCTTTCAAAAAAAAAGGCCATTTGCAACAATCTTTCATTCTACGCTAAAATGTACTTCCTCCGTCCCATATTAAACTTTCCATTTGACTTTGGGTAAAAAAATATAAGAGAATGAGTATTTTGATTAGAATATTGGTAGTGGATGTGAAAAGTAGATATATTAATTGTTAGTGGGTTTAAAAAAGTAGTTATCGAGGGACTTATGTGAGAAGCAAGAAAAAAATAACAAATAGTACCACTAGGGTGATTACTTTTGAATATATTTACTATTGTTAGTGGAATTAGTATGTACAAAAATGAAAATGAGAAGTAGAAAATGGGACACTCAAAATTAGGGGTGTACATAAAATAAATCCGCCCGCCAATCCGTCCGCATTTTACCCGCACCCGCCGATCAGAATTTTAGCAAAAAACTGCCGCGGTTAACAAAAAATTAGACCCGCCTGGGGCGGGTGGGTAGCTATTACACGTTTGACAACCCGCAACCCGCCCGCCCTTTCCAACTTTTTATATTTATGACTAATTTAGTTACTGTACAGTACTAGACTTACTACTTTACTAGTAAACTAAAGTTTTAGTTACTATACAGTACTAGACTGACTACTTTACTAGTAAACTAAGGTAGTATTTGGTAAGGGGTGTGGTGTGGTGTTTTTTGTCCCGACACGGTCTTCCAGATAAATATCACCACTCTTTGGATGTTTGGTAGGAGAAGTGGTGTGGTGTTTTCGGCCCTCAAAGCCCGTCTCGGTTTGCACAGTCGGGTTTATAACACCACTTATATCACCACCTCTTCACAATACTAGGGGGTGGTGGTATTGTAGATTGGGGTTTTGAGTGGTGATGCCAACCCCAATCTGAGACACTTGATTTGTCCATTTTACCCCTACACGTCATAAAATGTTTTTGTCTGTTAGATATTGAGTATTTAGTTTGGTGCAGTATAATGTTAATCATGTACATGTTGCTGAGTTAATTAGTTATTCATTGTTTTGTTTACTACTTGATAATATTTAACATAGCCATGAGATTAAGTTAATTAATTATCTCAAGTCTATGGAGTATCTAATATATAAGCATGTGTCATGATGTTCGTTTTCTAAAATTACTGGACTTGAGTTGTACGGGGTAATTTTGTCGTTTAAATGATCGTTTGGTTTTTCTCATTTGCAATCGAGTCAATTTATTCAAAGTTTAAGTCAGTAGTTTAGTCGTTAAGGCATCCTAATAGGAATGTTTCAAATTATACAAAGTTACATGAAAACCGAATTGTGAATGTTAATTACATGTTTAACTTAATATGATTATGCAATCATTCAGACTTAAGCAATCACATGAGCACTTAGCAATTTTAAAAACCACATTTTAATACATATTTAATCAATTACATATATAAAGACAAAATACTGACATAAAGAATTAACTTTTGATTTCTAAAACACCACTTTGTAATACACCATACCAAACAATTAAAACACCAAAACCACACTGATGTGGTACTGCACCTTTTTGCTACCAAACACCACTGAAAAAAGATCAAAGGTGTGGTCAACTTTTCATATAATCCCACTCAACACCATACCACACCACTTCCAAGCCCGATGGGCTTCACCACTTGTAATACCACTGGTCAAAACCTCAATCGATTGGTATTGTTACTAAATGGTACCTAAAGTATACTGTCGTTCATTTCCCCTCACTCATTCCTTACCCTTACTCTTTCCTTTCCTAAACTTAAAATTTAAAGAACAGAACTACACCAGTACGTACACCTCCTTTTCCATTTAGCGAGATTTGGCGATCTATTCCTCTTTCTTCCATCCTTCGCCGCTCGCAGAACATCCTCTTTGTAATTTTGATTATGAACTATTGACAGTCTTTAGTCTTTATAATTTGAAATTTCGGATATGTATTACAATTTAGACTTATTACATAATTATTTTGGTATTTTTTGTGCGATATATTATCTTGTTAACCGCCCGTCTTTCGCCCGCCATCCGTCCGTATTAATCGTCAACCGACCCGTGACGGTTAGATGAAAAACATACCCGCCGCGGTTAATGATTTAGGCAACCCGCCGTAGGCGGGTCAGTTATAAATTTGGTAAATATACGTCCATACCCGCCCGCGTACAGGCCTACTCAAAATGATAAAATGAGAAGTTTAATATGGGACGGAGGAAGTACAACTTTTTGACATTTTGCACAAATTATAACTTAACTACACCTTAAATGTACAAATTTCTGACTAAAAAGTACCGATTTTTGGTGAACTTAACGCGTATTACTATTTGACCATTTTTTGAAAATGGTGTTCGTAAAAGGTACCGGCAATCCACCCTAACATCTAACAATATACTTCTTAAAAATCCACTTATAAGTTATAAGTACACTTTCCCAACAAGTAAATTAGATTGGCCCGTGCAGGTATGGGAGTTCGGGTCGGGTATTCGGGTACCCGACCCGATCTGATTGGGTTTGGGTAGATTGGGTAGTCAATTTCGGGTAGGTGCGGGGTCGGGTACTCGAAACATTTGTGTTTGTATAAACATAGCATCAAACCTTTATTACTGGATTACAAGTTAGTATAATAAAAATAAAATAAAATAAAATTTGGAGATTTACAGGTATCGGATACCCAAGGTACCCGAACCCGAGGACAATACCCGAAACCCGAACCCAAACTACCCGAAACCCGAATTACTCAAAACCCGAAATACCCGACCCGTGCCCAGTCCTAGTCCCGTTTATGTAGTGTTTGGTTGGGAAGCTGGTCAAAGTGCACATTTTTTGGTTAAGTCAGGGGTGTAGATTTTAAGTTGGAATGGACCATGTACATTTCTGGTTTTTAAGGACTGATCCTGTTTGGTAGCATCAATTGGGTTGTGTGTTTCACGTGTGTTTGAGCCAAAACCAGTGCACATTTTGTGCTGTTTGGTTGCACAAATTAGGCAAGTCAGTCATAGTCAAGCAACTTATGAAGTAAAGTCAGCCCTAATGTACACTGTTTGGTTGAAGGTGTGTTCTGGTCAAACGACTTATGAGGCTAAACCCATTCCAAATTTACACCGTTTGGTTGAGAACGCGGGTATCTACATTTGCTTCTGAGTGTTATGACTTGTGAGTGTGCTTGAGCTACATAAGTTACAACTATAGAACTTGTACGTGAAAGGAGGTCACATACTCACATTTACACTGCTGCTGCCATCAAATACATAAATGCCAAAATATATTCAAATTGCAGAATGTACAAAATTGAAGCAACGGGTTATAAGAATTATAGAACGATCTTGCTGAAACGAAGACAATGAAGAATTGATTCAGGCATTGTTGTAGTACATGCTATTATTAACCCGAACAATATCAGGACAATATTAACGCTCACTGTATTGAGTGAGACAGAGCTAAGCTCACAGAACATCGCCTGAAAATGCTTTCTGGTATATAATACTACATGACCAGATGCATAAAGCAGTTGTAAATTTCTACAGAAATTGTTGTGGAAATATTAATCTGTTCGTGCACTTCTTAGTCAAGGCTTCTTGGACTGATACCCAAAAGGATTCCGGCTTGCCCACTTCCATTGGTCCCTGCACATATCATCTATACCATATTTCGCCCTGTCATAAGTAATCGAGAACAGTCAGCAAATTCTAAATGAGAGCACAAAGGGAGAAACAAAAGAGGAATCCATAACATAATCAGGTTCAGGAATCCATGTTTGTAGGATGGAAAAAGTTATATTTTAAACATATTTTATTATGTATTGATATAGAAAACCATAATCTATGATGCTAATGTATGAGCTCTATGGTGTTAAACAAGAGGATGGTCGCTACTCGCTACTACTGGTACCTTCTGGTTGGAGAACCAGTGTGGTGCGATCTTGGTGTCTTGTTCGAAGGATACAAGTTTGGTTATGCTGCAGATACTGAAATTGTAAAGAGTGAAGGAAGTGATCACTCTATCAAGGTTGTCGGTTTGATGTGGTTATAATTATGAAGTAATGTGTTTAATTTGTCAATCTCTGGAACTGGTATTTGTTTAACTAAACAGGTGAACTGGTATTTCTCTAATCTGTCAATTATGGAACTGGTATTCTTTAGCTAAATAATCCAGCTTCTTCAATAAATAATCCGGGTCACAGTACTTAACCATGATATAAGGATTGAGTGTCTTGAAGACAAGAAAAGTACGAACATGATGAAATTGAAGTCATCTTTAGCTACTAACCTGTAATTAAAGTGTACTGCATTGCTAACAAAATGTGATAAAAGGCCTATATATTATTAATGAGAGAAGAGTGAATGACTAATGGGCCACAGAAACTTACACTGGTAGTTTACTTTCTCATTCATAAACATACAACTAACTGGTATGCACATGACAGTTTACATCAGATCAGATGCAGATATAGATTCAGGTCACCAATTGCAGAAAAACATTTATAAAAAAGAAAAATGAGGTTCCGTCGAATGAACTTGTATTATATCATACTTCTGGTAATATTGAACATCTGCCTGGGTTTGAGTGACAAATATGACTTGTACATAACGAGAAACAAGTAGAAAGAATAGACCAACTGAAAATAAGAGAACAATTTCAGAAAATACCTTTATAAAATAGAAAATTGAGATCCCATATAATGAACTTGCATTTGATCATACTTCTGGTAATATGGAACACATACATGAGTTTGAGTGACAAAATATGACTTGCCCATGACAAGAAACAAGTTGAAATACTAGACCAACTGAAAATTAGAGAAAAATTGGAGAAATAGTATTTATAAAATAGAAAATTGAGATCCCATAGAGTGAACTTGCATTTGATCATACTTCTGGTAATATGGAACATGTACATGAGTTTGAGTTACAAAATATGACTTGCCCATGACAAGAAACAAGTTGAAAGACTAGACCAACTGAAAATTAGAGAAAAATTGGAGAAAAAATATTTATATAATAGAAAATTGAGATCCCATAGCGTGAACTTGCATTTGATCATACTTCTGGTAATATGGAACACCTACATGAGTTTGAGTCACAAAATATGACTTGCCCATGACATGAAACAAGTTGAAAGACTAGACCAACTGAAAATAACAGAAAAATTAGAGAAAAAAATCTTTATAAAATAAGAAATTGAGATCCAATAGAGTGAACTTGTAGTTGATCTTACTTTTGGTAATATGGAACATCTAGATGAGTTTGAGTGACAAAATATGACTTGCCCATGACAAGAAACAAGTTGAAAGACTTGACCAACTGAAAATAAGAGACAAATTAGAGAAAAAATCTTTATAAAATAAGAAATTGAGATCCCATAAAGTGAACTTGTATTTGATCATACTTTTGGTAACATGGAACATCTAAATGAGTTTGAGTGACAAAATATGACTTGTCCATGACAAGAAACAAGTTGAAAGACTTGACCAACTGAAAATAAGAGAAAAAATTGGAGAAAAAATCTTTATAAAATAAGAAATTAGATCCCATCGAGTGAACTTGTATTCGATCATACTTCTGGTAATATGGAACATCTACATGAGTTTGAGTCACAAAATATGACTTGCCCATGACAAGAAACAAGTTGAAAGACTTGACGAACTGAATATAAGAGAAAAAATTGGAGAAAAAATCTTTATAAAATAAGAAATTGAGATCCCATCGAGTGAACTTGTATTTGATCATACTTCTGGTAATATGGAACATCTAGATGAGTTTGAGTCACAAAATATGACTTGCCCATGACAAGAACCAAGTTGAGAGACTAGACCAACTGAAAATAAGAGAAAAATTGGAGAAAAAATCTTTATAAAATAGAAAATTGAGATCCCATAGAGTGAACTTGTATTTGATTATACTTCTAATAATAATTTTGAACATCTATATGAGTTTGAGTGACATGTACTTTAGTAAGTGTATGACTAGTTTTAGAGCAAGTGCATACTGGATGGTTACAGGTCATTAGGAAAAGAAGAGAGAGAGAGGTAATAACCCACCTTGTTTGATGTCTTTTTAGATGCAGCCACCATTTCATGGACGGAAGTGCCATGGCTTGTTCCCAACTGTATGCAACACAACCTGCAACCAAGTAAAACACAGCAAGGATTAGCATAAACTCATCAAGAGATGAACTAACAGTATGCATTTAAATTTATGCACGGAACTAGAAATATATATTAACTAACATATACATTTTATTTTGTTTTAAAAGAACAAAAACAATTATCATAATCACCTATATCCTTCTTTTCAAGACGCTTCTCTAACGCAGATACACATGGCCATCTGCCAAATCAATCACATGGATATAATAACAAATCTGCAGAAACAGAAAGTAGAAAATAGATTCTCCAAATCATCCAAATTCCTGATATCTCCCAGCAAACCAACTCATGGTTTTCAGTCACAACATATATCAAAACTACAAAAACTTCCACAAGAAAACACAGTCCAGAAATAATATCTAACGATCCTAAACGAAAATGATCAACTGTAAAGCAAAATAACATCTCACAGTTAATTAAGTTACAAAGTACACAAAAAATCATAATAACTTTTAAAACAGAAACACACTCTGCAGAAACGATTAGGTTAATTCTACGTAACAACACAACAGCTAAAATTCTATACGAAAATCATCACCGGTTGAGCAAACCACCATCTCCAAACAAACACAGTTCCAATACACACGAAATTCTTAACTCAACTCTACCCAAAACAAAACCACACAGGATCAATCACATATCAATTCAACTCAGACGCAGCTCCAAAAAACAAACGCAAGTGAGCAAATTTACCAAAACAAATTCAACATTGCCGGACAATTCCCCGGCCAACGAGCCTCTTAACGGCTTCCTCGACGGCATTATCAAGTTATCTGTGATGCAACCTTAAACCCTTGCTTCTTTGCTCATCCATGACTGAAATTGCTGCTACAGCACCAATGCACCAACTGAAAAACGAAATACGAGCAAATAAAACCCAATTACTTGATCAATACTGAACCATTTTCAAAATTCGAAAGACAGAATGAAAGAGGATACGATCGAGTAAGATTGCAAATTTTCAGAAGATTTTATCTTCCAGATTGGTCGGAATTCAATTCTCTGCCGCCTCGCTTCTTTTCTGTCCTAATTAGCCGTCTGGACTCAGTTTCGCAATTATTTGGGCTAAAAAATCTACACAATGGGCTGTAGATTGTTCATACATGGGAGAAAATTACATTGAGGGCCTATCTCTCACCTTTACTTTGAAAAAAGGACTTGTACTACAGAATTTCAACATACAGAGGGCATTACAAGAGCTTTACCCACTTTCACTTTCAGACTATTAACCCCTGAAGGCAGTTGAAGAACAACTCACGGATTTATCCAGGACAATGGCACTGTTCCGGTAGAGGGGTATTGTACTACACCTACAGCTACTATATTCCAAATTTGAAATTCAAATTTATAATTGTCCTTTTACAATGTACATAAATCTGGTTTTCCCATTTGCACACATTTGTATTGTGCTCATACTGCTAGTTCAACTTTGTTGCTTTTTCCTGGTTCAAGCTTCCTTCTAGGTTAGCGAGGAATTCCTCCTGGTTCAAGCTCTCTTCTTTCTAGGTGATCTGGCAATATTATCAGGTATTAAGTTCTACTTATGTATTCATATCAGAGGTATCATTAGGATTACTAGTTAAATTTCCGAAACAAACTGAATAGTGGGGATGAATGAATTGTTGTTTTTTCACTCGCAAAACCATTCCGAATCGGAAGTTTCGAGGACGAAAACAGAAGTTGAGCAGGGGACCAAGCTGAACGGAAGTGGAGAGGTGTTAAATATAGGAATTGAAGAGTAAGAGACCAGAAAGTGAAGTCATTAATGGAGGTCGACGAATTGGGTTTGTCAAATTTGGATGGGTTCTTGATGATTTTTGTTTAATTGGATGGAGGACTTGATTTAGATTAGTATTATGTGAACCATTGCTTGGTTTTGGAGGTGTAGAATTGAGTTTGGGAGTTTGAAACTGTAAGCCCTTGGTGTTGTGAAGATGAAGGTCCTTTTGAATCTGGCGCTTATTAATAACATGGTATAATTTGTCAAATTGAAACACAAACCTGTGGCTAGGTCAAGTGGTCAATTGGTGCTGCATATGCACTTTGTTCTTGAAGGGCTATTGTTCGAATCCTAACAACAATTATATAAAAAAAAAATTATTTAGCCTCCCTATGTTTGTAATTTTTTTATTTAACCACCTATTTTTGTTACGGTTTTTACAAGAAAAGTTTCGGTAGTGAAGAACTAATATAACTGGTGGAGAACTAATATAACTAGATTTCGAACTTCTCTACAAATTCGAAGATATGGATCAGTAGATTGGATGGAATTCTATCATTCTCTTAATCAGGAAAGCCTAAAGATAATATGTAGTCAATTGATGCCTAAATTGAATAATGACAACTTGATTGAATTGATCTTCAAATTTATATTTTACAATTAACAAGTGATTTTTAACAATTAATTCTTAAAATCTTTTAAAAATATACACATGTATATCCTCTAACATACATGTGTATATTTAGAAATATACATGTGTATTGGAATATGCATGTGTATATTTGAGAAAATAAATCAAAGTATTGGACGAAATGAAAAAGTAAGTGAAGTAATTTAGTTTTTGGTGATAAAGTAGAAGTATTTATTTTAAAATAATATATATATATGTGTGGGGTAGATTCCTTATTTGTGAATGAGTAAAGTTTTACCAAAT
>JAYMSL010005199.1:0-10336 GCA_036897195.1 Plantago coronopus
GGGGGGGATATTCAGTCTACTTAAGGGTCTTTGTGATCTTCTGAAAACACTGGGTTGCTAAAATAATCTAATCAAGCCAGGTTAAGCAACATTACCCAAAAACTACTTTTGAATTGACTGATGATCCATTAGCAATATTTAGATAAAACTCATCCCTTGCAAGCACTCCCATTGACGAACTCTGGTCTGCATATTCTATCTCGTAGTCACACTGGCGACAAGATTCACATTTAGTTCCTTGACTTCTTTGAACTTCAGCACAAAAAGAATCCCTGAGTGGTATAATGTTAGCTTGAAGTGGCTTGTAAAACGGATGTGGTCCCTGCACAACACATTCAAGAAAGGCTCTTATGACTAAATTGACACAAACTGAATTAAATGACAACATAATTCAGTGGAAGTGGCAAACTTCTCTAGTACTACAAAATCAATACGCGCATAAAAAGAACACTTCCTGAATACTGATAATACATGATACCAGAGGGTCATGCTTGAACTAGTCTCAAAGGCCAGATTGATGTATTAAACTCCAGAATATAGGAGATTTACTTACTCTGGAGAGTCCGGAATAAAAGTAATAACCTAAATGACACAAATAAAGTCATACTGGAGAAAAATAACCAAGTAGGCAAAGTACATGATAATATAGAATATATTAAATATTGATAAAACAAAACTGGAACTAAATTAAAATCTAGATCAGATATGAGCTTAGAAGGTAAAAAATAGATGAGTTTGAGTAATCTTTCATCAACACTATGGTGATGCACAAGCAGTAAAAAATAATTAAGTAGCAAGAGAAGATGTAGGTGTTAAAGGTATCACCTTGGCGCAGCTAGTGCATGGAGCATCACACTGTAACCACGTCAAGTCACTCCCAGTATCTACGTCGAGAAAATAAGGCCTCGGAGGATTCCCAAAGTGCAAGTATGTGTAGTACAGCCTTCAATAATGGTAAATTGTGGTCAAGCAATAAAACTTACGTAATAATCATCCAAGTTCAAAACAATAAGCTCCAAATGGCATAGAAATTACCCCCGAGCTCTCTTTTCGCACATATTTGTATACAAAGTAACACGCTTATGATTAACAAAAGGTTCCAATAGAAACCAACTTATGTGATTCTACTTCCAACAGAAACTAGAAATGAGAGTATGAGACAAGTTCATGATGGAATCAACTAGTCTTTTCTTGTACAAGAAAGTTTCTATTTGTATAGAAGCCATTTAAGTATATAACAATGACATCCATTAATATTCATAACCATAACCATTTAAGGCTCCGTAATCTATGAACGGAATTCAATCATAAATATGAACTAAACTAAACTGAATGGACCTGAATCCTGATTTACTTGAATTGAACACAAATACAAATGAAATTAAGTTGAACTGAACAGAGCCAAACTTAAGCAAACCAAGAAGCTAAACTGTTATAGCAGAGATGAACCGAAGACATACCCATCAGGCAAAGCCTCACCAGTAACAGGCACAACACTGGCCTGATTAACCTTAGAAGCAGCCCAAACACCTTTCCCCTGAACCTTCTTCTCCCGGTGTCGTTTACTCGAATCCAAAGCCACAAACTTACCCAGCTTAAGTTCACCTTCCTCGACAAAATTCTCATACTTAAACCCCTTTTTATACAAAGGAAACACAAAAGTACTCTCAGTCTTATTATTCCTCTCCCGCCTCCTCTTCGCCTCCTCACGCCGGTGCTTATTCCCCATTGAGCCACGCAATACGAAGTTAGCATCCTTAGACACAGAAGCCCAAACAGAAACCCAAACAAACAATGCAATCAGAGAGATGGAAGCAATAGACAAAACAGCTCTCCGAGGACCGTGCATTAGACTCGGAGTACCTGGCCCCGGTTGAGCCTGAGGGACACCATTTTGGTCGGAATTAGGAACCTGAATCTGAGTTTGAGTTTGAGATTGTGTGTCATCATCGGAAATTGTGTAAGCAGTGATGGTTTTGCCTTGGCAGGGATTGTCTGGAGACGGAAGTGTGATGATGACCACGCCTGTTAAGTTGCGAGGTGAGTCGGAGGTGGAGTCCGCCATTGGATCTAGGGTGATTCAGTCACCTGGAAGTAAGTGTATTATTATCCAGGCGAGTGAGGAGGAAGAAGATGAAGGAGGAGGAGATGGAGATGGAGGACTGGTTCTTCACGGTTCTGATTCATAGTCAATGGCATGTAGGATGCAAGCAACGGCGACTTGTCTAATTTTATATTTTTATATTATATGGAAAGAAATAATAATACGCTACATTTTGGATCGGACCTGTTGGACAGACCCAGAGTATATTCTTTTCCAAAAATATCCTCATTAAATCATTCACTTCCTCATTAAATCATTCACTTACAGTGTATTATATTGTATAGTGTTATAATCTCTTTAACCATTTTATTATATAATTGACCGTGCTAAATCATCAAAAATAAAAATGTTATACACATATAATACAAAAAATTCAAAATCGATTCCGTGCCGAGCAATGTTGGGCTAAAGGGTGGCTTCGCCCCTGGCCACATATTTCAAAATTTATATAAAATTCACGGACATATACATGCAAAAACTATCTATGAAACTGTATTTTTTCATAATTTAACTTATATAATTCTGAGACTTCTAAGTGTTATGCTATACTATCTATAATACGTTATTAGGTGTATGATCCGACTCAGACTATATTATTTTAAATTTAAAATCAATTTTATTCAATTTAGTTTAGTTAGTTTGGTCAATTCAAATTTATACGTCCTAGTTTGGAGAAATTTAAAGTATTACTAGGACGAATTTAACTACTTGTGTTTTAATGAAATGACCACTATTGGGAGTTAATCTTAGTTTTTTTTTTTTTAAGGGTGAGTTAATCTGAGTTATGGATGAGTTGGTTTGTGGATTACTAGGATTTAGGAATGACCAAGCTATGTGTGTCTGACGCTATCCTTGATGCTTCGTGAACTAGTCTATATGTACTATTTTCATTTGACCAAAGTCATGCACATAATTATAACATCATAAATTTACGATTCATTCAGTTTAATTTAGTTTTTTTTTTTTTTTTCAGTTTAGTTAAGTCAAGCTTAATTTGTAATTTTGAAATTAGTTAAACATAACATTAACAATATGATACTATAAGTTTATGAAATTAATTGTTTCGTATAATTTGAATTATGATCATGTAATTCTCGGTATTTATGCATGAATCATTTTTTGTTTAATGATAAAGTGAAAATTAATAATAGTTCTTCATTTACCTTCGTAGTGATTCGAAATTTCGAAGTATTTATTAGTGTTGATTCTTACCGATCGATAAAAATAATATATAATGTTATGTATGCACGTAACATTTGGATGGTCGAGTTTCATTAACATCGAAGTGTACTCCGAAGTAACCTAGAGGGGTCATGTTATCATGTAATATGAGTTCAGTCACACACAAGACAGTAATGAAATGACCAACTTCAAAATTTCAACGGTCAAACTAGAAAATGGGATGAAAAAAGTGTGTCCATCTCACACATTTGGTGCATGATCATGCTTAACTTATGCATGTTCCCACCATTTATAGACCTCACCACAGCTGAACCATATCCAACTCATACACCAACAAGCAGAACACCCCTTATCTACCTAATCTGCAATGTCTTCAGTTCACTACTCCCAGCTTCTCCCATTCACCTTTCTTCTTATTCTCCTCCTTACTTGTCTTTCCTTCGACGCCACTACTGCCCAAACCACGATGTCTGACTGCGGTCCAAACTTGCTCTCGTTGATGCCGTGTGCACCATTCGTGCAGGGCTCATCCAGTATGCCAGTTCAGGCATGCTGCGATGGCTTTAAACAGCTTTACGACCAAAAGCCTACTTGTCTTTGCTTGTTGCTCAATGACACTGCCTTTAGTTCTTTCCCTATCAATACTACACTTGCTCTTGAGTTGCCTCACCTCTGTAATCTCCAGGTTGACCCTTCGCTTTGTCCAGGACCTCCAGGTACGTCCGTTGATCACTTCCAGCAGATGGTTTTTCAGTTAACAAAAATCTTTATTAACCTGATCGATAAATTTTTGGCCTCCTCTCAAGGGACTACTTCCTTGCCTTCCGTTCCACCTACTACTCAAGTATCATTTGGCGCAACCCCGCAGAATCCTACTGTTGCAGGTACAATGATCAACTGATAATAGCAATATAATCTACATATTTACCAAGTTACATTTATATTATGAACAGACTAATGTTCTGTTTTTGTGGTTTTTTCAGCTTCTCCAGTAATCACAGTACAACCCAGGCCGAGTATTATGGGATTTCCACTTCGAAGTGGCGAAGATAAGTTGAAAGCAGGATGTCAGTTGCCGATGCTGCTTGTGTCTGCAATTTTAACTGTTCTAACTGGTATAACTTGCTGATCAATGAAACTGCAAGCTAGCAATAGTACTATTTTTGTTTAGGTCTATTCATCTATTGTAGTAGTAGTTCAGATTTACGCTTATCGCATTTATGTACTCTTTATATAGACTTCTATCTATCAAAATTGTCTTTTTTTTGTTCCAACCAAGCTGTGTTTATATCTAAGTTCTTTCTATACCAAAGTACAAAAAGGGAAACAAAATTTATGTTCTTCCATGTTCTGCACTTTGATCTGCGAATAGTGATTCAAAAATTTCGAAGATAGGAATTTTAGTGACCATAAACACATTGAATTCCCGGACTAGCTTCCGTATGTAACAACAAGGTAGTACGGTCTACAACAGAAGTATAGAAGGTCACATTCCTACAACAAATACAGAAAGTTAAAATGTATGCTAGTTTTCAGATCTTGGGAGCCGACTGGAGGTGAATTCTGCATGCTGCAGACTTTGTATCTTATTAGGATTGGCAATCTGGAGAATTGGTCAGCCAATGAAGATCACTTCGACATGCTCCGACACCTAGTTATTCAAGGTTGCAAATATCTCAAGTAGATTCCTCTTGACATCGGAGGGATTGATACCCTTGAAATAATGGAGGTGGATGAAATCAGCAGTATGTCCTTGGATTCTGCAGGAGAATACTTGATGAACAACATTACTTGGGAAATGATACCCTTCGACTTCATGTCCTGTGAAATTTTTATCCAACTGTACGACCCCTAAAACCAAGTTCACATTTTCTGATTATTGTCTGAATCTGTAACTTCTTGCTATCTGAATTCTTTCAAACTATTTTTTGTATTACTATCCATTCATGACTCTGCTCCCCAGTAATAACTTATCAGGAAAGTACAGATAGATCGTAGCAAATATCAAGATCTTGTTAAATTTGTGTGTTTCGGGGCTTTCAGCTTCTCCAATCTCCATTAGTCACAATAGAGACCTGGCCGAACATTATGGAATTTCTACTTCGCAGTGGCAAAGAGAAGCTGAAACCAGGATGTTAATTTCTGGTACTACTATTGTCTGCAACATTCACTGTTCTGACTAGTATAACATGCTGATCAATGAAACTGCAAACTAGCAGTAGTACTTTTTGTTTAAATCGACGGCTAGTAGTCGTAGTTCAATTCAAATGCGCCCATTGCATTCCATGTACTCTTGATTCAGACTTCTATCAGCAATGTCATGTTTTGTAACCATGCAATCTGTCAATCTAAGTTCTTATTCTTTACTAAATCTATGTATTAAATGTTCTGCAATTTATCTGTAAACAGAGATTCAAGATTTCGTAAATATAGGATTTCGAGAGTAGTATAAGAGACGTAGTATTGCTCGACTAGCTTCTCCATACGTAACAAAGGGCTATTACAAGTTACATACAATAGAAGGTCCTATACATTCGCTCTCGAGATGTGATTATTTCGAAATCTGAAACATGTCCTCCCAAGGAAGCAGATACAAAATTAAAAATGTATACTTTAAGACCTGGAACATATTTCCGGAACTTTCTTTGTCGCTCTCTTCTAGGGACAGAATCATCGTCTATTCCAGAGTAGGCGCTTGTTCAGTTGGATTTGAATCGAAAACCTCTGCATTTGGTGTGTCAGGTACTTCTAGAAGTTCTCGGGATTGAAGTGACTCCTTGTATGCCGGAGTATCCTTGAAATCTGTTGCTCCCTCATTATAAGTTGCTACAGCAATTCCAGAGGAAATTACCTGACAAATAGAAAACCACAATCAACAATGAATCACCACACCCGACGTGCTTATATGAACATCTATATGCAACTTCATTCAAATATATAGTCGGATCAACGAATAAAAGTGCATATATTTACACGATCAAAGTTCATTATATAAGCAACCATATAGTGTGTGAATAATATTGAATCTCAATTCACCATCCATAGTTAGCAACTACTTAATATTTACATCATAAAAGTATCAGATAGGCCAAAACTAGAATGGGAATCTCTATGACTATAGCATATTCAGCCACAAAACACTTTTTAAAATCTGAATAAGCATTGAAATCTGAATCTTTACTCGACAATTCAACAAACTGGATTGTGCAGAAAAAGTAAATCGTTTATATCTCTACCATTCCTAGAGTGTAAGTCCTATTGTTGAAGTTCTCTATTATTTTCGCGTTGTATACTTGTGCTACACGAAAAGCAACAAAAATATAAACAATTTATATTTGCCCTCGCTTCTTGTATGCAAAAACATTGATGTAAATTTAGTATTTATCATCAACCAAGTTCATGTAATAGCCTCAGAGAATCTGGACAACTTAAACTTTTCCTATCTACATTAAGCTAGCAAATGCATCTTGTAACCACCAGTATGCACCGGAGCATTTTCGACACCAAACTGTGTGAATCCAGTCATACATTAATCCTTGCAATTCACATACCCCTACTCAAGCCAGAAATCCAAGTAGTCAACAACAAACAATTGGCAATGGAGGGTTAAAGTTTCCACTATGCAGCCTTATATTTTCATTCTCCGAAAAGGCTGTTTTTATACAAGTCTGTAATTATGCCCTGATCAATCATAATATGAACTTTGAAGATTTAAACTATCGACGAAGTAGGAGTTTGTGCTTCATATAATGAGCTAAATCAATCTAGACGTACGAGGTAGTGCTTTGCAAGCTTTTATTCAGCCATTTATGGAAAAGCATAAGCAAAATCAACCTGGACTAGAGGGTGTTTGCAACAGGTTCATCCTTCTTAAACTAATTTAAGCTGGTATGGCGCAACTTAACCAACTTCAACTTTGTCATAGATAACACTAGCAGAGTAGCAGGTAGCTTAGGTCCGTTTTATTCGATTATTCAAGAATGAATTTCAACGAGACAAACCTGAACTAAACTGATATGAACCGAACTTCAATTAAGCAAAATTTTAAGGTGAACTTAAAATAGCCTACTTATGTAGCTTACACTAGTAGTCTAAACTATAAAGTGCTCTTTTGCATAAACAATCCAAACACTCACAATAAACATGAAGATATAAGCAAGAAACCGGAGAACTCACAGCGAAAACGACACCGAAAGCCCACAAATACTGCATAAAGAACCCAAAACCATCCCACTGAGCGCCCTCCCAGAAATCTTTCTCTTCACCAGGAAGTTTAGGCATCACAAACCCATCATCAGGAACAGTGAGACTCTCATCTACTGTAATCTGAGCCGTCCATTCCTCCTCCTCTGTCTCCTTAGTCGGAACGGGGATAGCTTTCCTGTTCTTGCTATCGAATTTACCAGTTCTTGATGGTGATGCAGAGCCCTGCTTTTTTGGGTTTGCCGAGACTGTGAAGGGTACTGTCCTGGGAGATGGACGGTGGACGGGGCTGTAGGGTGTTCTGTTGGGGATGTTGGATAGGAATTGGGTGCCATTACTGGAGAGAGCCATTGAATTGGCTTCTGTTGAGGAAGAAGCAAATGAGATTTTTATGGTCTGTGATTTGTAGATAAACAAGATAACGGTCTTTAGATATCTTCAGCTGGGTGAACCGGATGTCACAGGGTAAAATCCGGTTTAACTATCCGGTTCGCCCGTCAAGTCCGCAAAATTTGTAAGGGTGCTAACGAATCAAGCTACAGTAAAACCTCTATAAATTAATAATGTTGGGATCGAGATATTTTATTAATTTAGCGAGATATTATTATATCGATAAATTAATAATTTATTAATTTAAAGAGGTTTCACGTATGACTTTTACATTTTCAAGTCCAATATATTGTTTGAAATAATAAATTTAATTACTCTACTTCTATGATACGCCTTCACCACCTTATAACTCCAAATACATCTATATACCGACCTTATACCTCCAAGCATGCCTATACTCAGTCTTTAATTGGAATTATAAGGTCGGTATATAGACGTATTTGGAGTTATGCCTTCCCTAAGGTTCCAAGCTTGACCACCTTTGTGCTAATCACCACCATTACCACCCATCCATCCTAAACTTTTCAAGTCCAACGTATTAGTTACCATGCAATATATTAGTTCACTACTGATATTAGAGTTGAATATAGATTAGAAAAAAAAATTTCAATTGACATTCTATAATTTACACGAGTCAAAATCTTAGAGAAGACATTCGTGAGCTTGAGAACTTGATTACCGATATGCATTATCGGCACAAGAAATGGATGTAATCACTCGCTAGATTATTCTGGTGGAAATAATGAAGTTACGAAGTTGAAAGCATTTGAAGAAATCGTGTAATACCATTTAAAATCTTGTCGATAATGAAGTTTTGTGGATGCTTCAATACTATTGGAACCGGTCACTCGGAAATAAGCATGTCAAGCTATAACAACTCTTCACGACCTCTTGTTGCAATATAAGAAGACAACGCCTCAACTCTTTAGTGTAAATGAGAAGATTTATATGTGAACTCAATATAGGTTTAAAGTTCAACAAAAAACAAACAACTATAGATTTATTTTTCACTAAACAGTCTTAGAATTTTGAAATGCATCATATATATAGATATTTTTTTAGAAATTATTAATTTATAGTTTTGTTGGGACCAATATAAATACACTGGGATTTCAAAAAAATTATTATCTTATTAATTTATTAATATAAGTCCAAATTTGCACTGGTCCCAAGTTGGGACTGGACAAATTATTAGTTTTATTGAGGTTATTAATTTATCGAGTATTAAATTATAAAGGTTTTACTGTATTGCCATTGTGGAAGTAAATGTTGTGCCAAATATTGCAGTAAGAAACGAATGCCCCAAAATAAAATTGGAGTAATGCCATCCGTAATTGATTTCCGCCCAACTACTACATTGTTCAATCTTGCCAAGTTGGTTCACACATAATAGGAAACATATTTGTTTATATATCATCTGCATTTTCACTGGTAATACTTGATGTTTGATATCTCATGTCTCACACCGGAAAAGGATATACAAAGCAAAACATTGGAAAAAAAAAACGTAGTTCATAACATTTTCATTTAATTCTACACTGTGAATGTTTTAAAATACCGGAATAAATTATTCCGGAACCACCATCGATGGAGCGTTTGGTGTCTCATGTATCACACCGGAAAAATATATACTTAGCAATCATTGGAAAAAAATAGTAGCTCATAACATTTTCATTTAACTTTACACTATGAATGTTTTGAAATACCGGAAGAAATTATTCCGGAACCACCACCGATGCAGCTATTCCGGCTCAAGTTGCTCTCGCAGCACCCTTTATTAAAATCGAATGTCGACGCTTCCCTTGAAATGAAATTGCAGGTTGTTTGTCTGCAACTAATACGACTGCTTCATTGGTACCTTGACTGTCCTATAATGGAAACCAATGGGCAGTTAGCTATTTAAAACTGGACTGCATCTAGTCTACAGTTGTAGGTTCTGGATCCGATGTGGAACATTCAGTTATCAGATCTGCTGGAGTGAATCATAGCAGTTCGTCAAAAATCTGTGATATCTTCTTGTAAATAGCTTGTTCATTTGCTGGATTTGATCATATTAGTTTGGCAAACTGTGATCTCTTCTTGCAAACGGCTTGGTCTGCAGTTGGATGCGACTTGGCAACATTTGTTGTTGCATAGTAGAGTTGGAGTCCCCAGCCATATTTGTTGCAGTTGTCTTATGTACCCTGCAGTCCACCTTTACCCTTTATCTTTACTACAGAGTCTATGAACCCTACTCGAGCCCCTACCATGCAATTTGCAAATCCAAAATTGGAGTGATGCCAAGTTTGACTCCGGAGCAAAACACATGTTTCTCGGCCCATCCGTGATGTTTTGAAAACTGGCGGGCTGCATAATATTTTTGGGCAAGAGTTGGAGTGAACTCCAAAAACGCCGTTAAAATACAATAACCATATGGAAAATTGGGTAAATTATTATGTTAATTTGATTTGTACAAAA
>JAYMSL010005200.1:0-10335 GCA_036897195.1 Plantago coronopus
GATGCTGCTGTTATGAGAAAGTTTTCATCTTTGGCTTCTAGGGTTGTACCTTCAATCCCTAATTCACCCCAAACCCTCAACAATTCAACAAAACCAAGAGTTTCAACGCCTTCAAAGCTCAACCCCCGGAAAAATCTTGCTCAAAGCCCTAAAGCTTCTTCACCAGGTGAGCACCAACTCAAAAACTCAAACTTTGCTGCCATTTCAATTCCTAAATCGAGCAATTTACGTTCTGTTAATTTATTAGAATCGAAGCCTGTTGATCATCGTTACTTGGCTGAAATATTGTCTAGAAAAGACTGGAACTTGCTGCTAAACCACGAGCTTAAGGTTCAGAAATTATGTATAAATCAGCAGATTGTAATTAGCATTTTGCAGTACCAAGAAAAGCCTTTGTGTGTATTGAGATTTTATATCTGGGTTACAAATGTCAACTCTTCGTTGGCGAAGAATCGGTCTGTTTGCAGTGTTCTGAGCAATGCCCTGTATAGGCTAGGTCCGGTTTTGTTGTCTGCTGATCTGGTACGGGACGTTACACAGTCGGGTTATCCGATAAGCGAGGATTTGCTATGTATTTTGATTGGTAGTTGGGGAAGATTGGGTTTGGCAAAGTATTGCACTGAGGTTTTCAATCAGATTTCTTATATGGGGATTAGTCCTAGTACTAGATTGTACAATGCAATTATAGATGGTTTGATAAAGGCTAATTCACTTGATTTGGCTTACCTCAAGTTTCAGCAGATGGAAGTGGATAACTGTGTGCCTGATAGATTTACGTATAATATTCTCATTCACGGAGTTTGTAAGGAGGGTGTAGTGGATGAGGCCATTCGCCTAGTGAAACAGATGGAGAGGTTGGGTTACTCTCCCAATGTGTTCACATGTACTATGTTAATAGATGGTTATTGTAATGCCAAAAGATTGGATGGAGCATTTGGGATTCTTGATAAAATGAAGACGAAGAATATAAGGCCCAATGATGTGACGTATAGATCACTAGTCAATGGCATTTTTCGTTCTGTGTCACCGAAAGAAGCATTTGAATCTTTATCGAGATGGATGAACCTGGAGCCTAAACTCCCTAAGGTGGTTTACGATAGTGTACTATGCTCCCTTTGCGATGGTTCTTTATATAAGTATGCTGCTGATTTTTTTATGACTGCTGATGGAAAAGGTTATGTTCCTGATACGTCAACAGCTAACGTTTTAATGACTTGTTTGATTAGAGGTTTGGATCTAGATGAAGCTTGTCAGATATTTGATACTTTAATAAAGCGAGGGGTGATGATGGATTTAATTGTTTGTCTTTCACTTCTGGAGGCTCTTTATGGAACAGGAAGAGAAACCAAGGGCAATCAGTATTTCAGTTGGATAGTGCAGGCAGGACTTGTCACAGATGTTTATGCATATAACACGTTAATTGATTGCTTCTGCAAAGTGAAAGTGATGGATTTAGCATTAGTAGCTTTAGGTCAGATGACCAGAAGAGGTATTAACCCTAATCTTGTTACATATAACACCCTTCTTGCGGGATATTGCAAGGTTAGGGATGTAATTAAGGCACGGGATTTGCTGTCGATGCTCTTGAATCATGGTTTTAAACCAGATATATTCACGTTCGGTACAATAATTGACCTTCTCTGCCAGGTGAACCAGATTGATGATGCTTTCGATTCTTTCTTGGAAATGATGGAATGGGGAATAACTCCTAATTCTGTCATCTACAATAGCTTCATCCGCTCATTGTGCATTCATGGGGATGTTACAAAAGCTAAGAAGCTACTGAGAAAGATGCAAGCTGGTGGAATGCAGCCAGATGTTGATTCTTTTAATTCTCTGGTTCAGAAGTACTGTAAGTTTAATAAAATTGAACGGGCACAGAGCCTTCTTGCAAGCATGTTGGCACTCAACCTGCGTCCTGATAATATTTCTTTTAACGATATCATCAATGCTTTGTGTGAATCTGGAAGATATGAGGAAGCTAAAGAGGTGTTTTCGTCAATGGAGGCTGATGGTTATGCCCTAGATGTTCAGACGTGTAACTCTTTCATTGATGCCTTAGTAAGGTCGGGTAGATCTCGAGAAGCTGAAGCTGTGTGGTTGAAATGCAAAAGAAGGGGAGTGCCACTGAATGCATTGCCTGCTGGCCCTGCTGTCTTTGAAGCTCTGGTTGAATGAAAGTGGCATAAAAGAGATTCATTATTTTCATTATTCTTAGGACAGGAACAGATTTGGATAATTTGATGCTGTTATCAGTAATATTCACCAGTTTCCAGTGCTTTTGTGCAAAATTCTTACGCATGCCACTTGTGCATATACATCTCAGAAGAAAGTATGGAAATTTGGAGGTTGCTGACATGTAAAACAAAGCCGGTAGCGTGGTGCTTTCATGACTTGATTGCTTTAAGGCATTGTCGTCTTCAGTGCTTTAGATGCCCTGTCCTCAGAAGGTAGTTTGCTAGAAATAATAATAAAATACTGTTTAGTTTCGGGTTCTGATTTGCTCTTATCCCCCATGTCCTTTTCTTTATGACGCTGTAAATTGTACGTGTTTCTAATTTAGCCTTTTGTGCTCTCCATTGGATGTCCTATTAACATATTACTCGTTGCAGATCAGAGACATACATATAGCCAGGATGGAGTATGATACAGGTTACTTTGCTGGATATGCAGTTCAGTCCCTTATAGAGTCCTCTATTTTTGCTCTATAATATTCAGTCGTGGGTTTCTGGATGGCAATTTCGTTTAAAGTGATTCAGATCGAACTGTAGCAACTGGTGAAAGTTAGGTTTGGCCCTTGGGCTGTGACACAAACTATGTTGGTGTTGCAGGCCACAGCCACGATTTTGAGGAGCACTTTGGTCAAGACGTTGTTTAAGATATTAGACACTATTCTCGACTGGCTGAATACCACAGAGAAGATCTGTTGTCTATCCGTTGTGTTAGAAAGGCTTATTATGTATCCAAGACGATGTTGACAAGATGTGGTTTCTGCATCAGTTACACGTGACGGAGAAAAACAGAACGGTCCCGAGGTACTAGTGATCTGGTATTGAACTGATAAGTCCAGCATGTGTATGAAACCACAGTTTTTAATCATATAGTAAGACTGTTGGGAAAGTAATGAATGTTCACTGTTTGTACTCATGCTTGGGCCTTGTTTGTGCCTAATTGATGGACTAGTAAGCTTCGTTGAGTTATGGTGTTGCTTGGTAGACGTAGAGTTTCGTAGAGTTTGGTTCTTTTGTAGTGAATTGTCTACAAGACGAGACATATTACACATATCTGTATATATTTCTTATTTGCCTCGAATTTGGTAAAACTAGTATAGATGTATGGGTGTAGAGGAAACTCAAAATCCCTCTGCTATGCTCTGTATTATTGTAAGGCAGTCGATAGAAGCTGTGTACAATTGATTGAAGCTCATATGGAACCGAAGCAGGATCCAAACAGATTGATCCAGATTTCGAAAATAAACAGGTGATTCTCCATTGTTGATCGGAAACTGAAATAGACATCTGTATATTGCGCCCGATTAAGAGACTAATTGAAATGAAATTGAGAAGCAAAGTAGTCATAATAACCTTGATAAATATGCAAAATATACTCAATACTAACCATTTGATAGTTTTGATCATGTATTCATGCTGCTACATCATGCATTCTATATAGATAAGATGGACTCTTCTTCAACGGGCTCTTAACTTTATCTCGCAGGAATCAATATGTTTGTTTGTCTTACCAGACACTAATATGAATGCATTGAACAGAAAGAGCTGAAGATGTAGATATGATACGTCTGTAGGTGGGAATGTCAAGATCAATATGTCAAGTCTGTTTCTTTATTGTTCTCTTTGATGTGCATTTTACAAGATTTTGTGAGAGTTATGAAAAATTTGCTGCTAGGACACACGATCACCTACTGCAGGTACGCGTCTCTGTTCATTTGATGTTCATGCATGGTTTCCTGCTAGCAGGTTTAGAAGTTGAGAAATCAGTGTTTCGTCTGAAGTTACATAGTCAATCACTTGAAAGAAACACTACATATCTTGTTAGACAAGGTTTGATTACATGCCTGATTTTCTTCTATGATATAAAAAAGAAATGAAGTTTGGTGGATATAGTCCAACTGTCCTGCCTTCATATTCACCTTTCTTGTGCCAATTTTAACCATTCTAGCAGATCACCAAAAAGTTTTACTTCCCTCTCTTCCACAAGAAATCTTCCAACATAATCTTGATTCTTCGTAATAAACTGATAAATTCTCCTTCAGGTAGTTCGTTCTTTCTTGCAGAAACTAGCATTCTGTTCTGGGCAGGTTTTCGTCTGTGCAATGGCTATGTCGACATTCACCAAGCGTTGTCTTCTTTCAGCTCTTGTTTACATATGTGTTTCGTCTTCCAAATTCGGTATGCATTATATATTGATGACTGGTACATTCTCCCTTTTTAGACTTTCGATATCTCATTTTCAGAAATTCCAGCTAACACACTTTCTGGACAGGTAGTGCATTCGACTATTATCCACACCTAGGCGCTGCAGGAGTCGTGGCAGAAGAATATTTGCCTCAAGCAGAAAGTGAAGGAGATCAGTTTCTTCCTCAAGCTGGACTTGTAGGCACCACTCCTGCTATTATTTTCAACAAGGCCTTAGGATGTCTCGCGGATCAACACGTAAGTACACGAATTTCACTGGGTTAATCAAGATTCTTTAAGTATTAATGCTCTTGTCATCATATCCAGATATATAGCCAATGTGATCCTGCACATAGACTCACTCAAGAGGGTGTCCTGAACGTCGCACCTGAATACACTGACGAGTACTGCAATGGGCCATGCGTATCAGAGACACACCACGCGCTAGCATGCATAGATGAGATCTTTGGTCACTTTCTGTTTTACAACAGAGCTTCGATTAGAGATATACGAGACACTATCGAGGGTGGATGCAGCCGTGGACCTTTAAGAGGTATAATCACTCAAATTTCTATCAAGATTCGTACATTTCTAACGAATGTAGCGAATTCGAGACACTTCATCCCATTCCCAATCCTGTTCTAACACAGAACACTGCCTGTTTGTGATACTAATGTTTACAACTTGTGATCCAATTAGGTAACTTCAATGTGCAGCAGCATCTCCAGGATGATTATGCTGGTGCAAACAAGGTGCTTAATCCAGTACTGTTGCCTGCATTTCTGCTAATGGTGGGATGGCAGTTAATCTTCTAATTCTCTGGATATTGGAGAATAATTATACTAATTAAGCATATATTCTTGATTTTTTCATGAGATTAAGCATATGTTGTATCCAATACTATGTAATGAATTACTCAACACTGGTCTGTTTCTATTAATTTCTCTAAATATTTGGTTGAACTTCGATGATTTTGGCAGTCTAATTCCCCAACACTCGGCGAAGTCGCAATATTTTGTTATTAATTTCTGACCATCATCAGAATGAACAAAAAATTTACAGTCTATTAGCAATATTGGTCAATCACATCATCCTCACGGACATATAGTATAGTTTCACTATGTTTTTATTTGAACCGAGCATATCATTTTACTCGTACGGTTTAACATAATACTTTTGAGATAAATTTAGCAAGTAGGTTCTCATGCTATCAAATTTTTTTTTTTTAATAGGCAAATCTATTCTAATTCTACTCCTACACTAACTCAATACCAACCTTATACCCCACATGCTATCAATTTATGATTATATGATTTATCTTCAAAACATCCCTTTGTTCCTATATAAAATTTTTTGTCACTTTTTTGTATGATAGGCGTTACTTACATAGTCGTGCATCTGTCACAATAACGTTTTAAATGGTACTACCTACTGCTCACAACTCATATCATCGGGCTCCAATGCTTTAGTGATTCTCAAAAAAAATGCTATTTTTAGTCAAGCCACTAAATAAGAAGTTGAAATTAAATATATATTTTATTAACATAATAAGTTGCTGGAATAGCTCAGTTGGTTAGAGCGTGTGGCTGTTAACCACAAGGTCGGAGGTTCGACCCCTCCTTCTAGCGTTTTAAATTATTGCTTTTTTCCTGTTTTCATATTTTTTGATTTATACGAGACTCAAGGAAAAGTCCTCCAGCGTTCAAATTAAGTTTGTTTTTTTTCTGTTTTTTTTTGTTCTCATATTTTGATTTTTATGAGAGCTCAACTGAAGGAAATATCCTCCAAATGGTCTTGTATGTTTACTACTTAGTCCATTTGGTCTTGTAAGTTAACTAAAATTCTAATTTTAATACTTTGGTAACAAATCTGATGAGGTTAATTTTTTATTCACTAAAAAGAAAAAAAAAACAAATCTGATGAGGCGAACTGAATTTAAGGCTAATTCTCTCTCAATTCGATTGTACTCGTGAATTAGTACTAAATCGCCATATAATTCATCTACTAATTCACGAACTAAGAAAAAAAGAAAATATAATAATCAAACTCAAAATTCATTGTCCTAAATCACAAAATTAAAAACCAGTAAACAAAATCTCTTTGACATCGGTTGCACCAATGCACCATCATATTAAAAATTTCATATCTCAAAGATTAACTAAACATGTTGATATTAACCACAATATTCACTTACAAATGGTATTTGCAGCAAAACTAGATAATATTCAAGCATAAAAACAACATGATTCTAATACTTCTTTCATTCTCTATGAAAGGATAAAGTATTCACACCAAAATAACAACTCATTACACACTAAACTCGTACATTAAATAGAAAAAAGGATAGAGTATAAATAAATCACATTAGATCTCAAAATAATGTGAATATAAATGTATGTTGCTATGACTACATACGATGAATTTTGAGTTTGATTATTATGTCTCCTTTTTTGTTTAGTTCGCGAATTAGTAGATGAATTAGATGATGAATTAGTATTAATTCACGAGTTCAGTTGAATTGGCAACGAATTAGCCCTAAATTTAGTTCGTCTCACCGGATATGTTACCGGCGTATTAAAATTAGAATTTTAGTTAACTTGCAAGACCAAATGAGGGAGTAAAAAACTTATAGAATCAAATGGACATCGTAGTAAACATACAGGACTATTTGAATGATGTTTCCTACAACTCAACATCCAAAATATTTTCTTATTTTTCGATTTTCATTGTTTTTAGATGATGCTAAATCACACATATGAAACCATTTTACTCAAACCCCTACTCAACATCCAGAAACCTAAAAGAGCCGGAATAGCATATGAGATGTTAGGTGTTCTACGGATGTATAAAGTAGTTTAAATTTAAATTATAAGGTGGTTTATTAGTGTAATTATATTTGTCGTTCGAATTTTTTAAAAAAATCAATTTTATATTTTATACCATGCATTATGTATAGTCATATCATATAGATTTAGTATACTTTGCTTGTTTTATTTTTCTTTGTTGTTTTTTTAATGATAACTAAATTTCATTCATTCAAAGGAAAAAATACGGCCTGAGTGGCCAAGGTTTTGCTAACAGAGTTTGGTGTGTTAGCTAATAGATGAATAGTGAATAGAGTGTTAGTAGAGAGTTGAGAAAAGTGTTTGGATAAGAGTTAGTGTTTAGTAGGTTTTAGTAGGAATATTATAGGGGTGTAAGAGATGTGTAAGAGAGGTGTAAGAGGTGGAGTATGTGTGGGGTACGAGGAAATGGATGATAGTGGAATTTGTTTGTTTTAATGTGATGTGATGTGTGCTAATGATTGGTTTAAGGTTGTTATTGTGTGATAATGATTGGTTTAAGGTTGTTATTGTGTTGGGAATTGAGTTTGTGTGTTGTAGTATGGAGATGAGTATTGGAAGATGATATTGAAAATTGGGTTGGTTTGGTTATGTTTTTTTATTTATTACAGATAATTTAAATATTTTTATTTTAATAATTACAAAGTAATAAAATTAATATAATATTCATATTTCCCGAAATTAAAATTAAAAATATTTAAATCCCGAATTTATAATTTTATTATTAACACCCGAATAATTTAATAATATTCATTAATTATACTGAAATGAGGTCGGAGTCGTTTCGATGATAACAATCACGCTCAATATTCCAGTATTACATACATTTTTTAATATGAATAATATAAATACACATATTAGACTAATAAAATATTAATATAATATTACTATTTTCAAAATTAATTTATTTACTATAATTGTTTATATCATATAATATTAATATAAAATTACTATTTTCGTAGTTGACGTTAATTTCATTCGTATTCAGTTTAGTTTAGGTCCATTCAGTTCAGTTCAAGTTTACGTAATTGAAATAAGTTGAGTACGTCAAGTCAATCTTAATTTCATCCGTAATTTCAATGCGTTTTTTTAATACGAATAATATAAATATTATTATTTTAATTATTGCAAAATAATAAAATTAATATAAAATTCATATTTCCCGAAATTAAAAAAATATATTTAAATCCAGAATTTCTAATTTTATTATTAACACCCGAATATTAATTTAATAATAATATTAAATATATTGAAATGAATATTAGAGTCGTTTCGATGATAACAATCACACACAATATTTTACTCAGTCATTCCGGCAAAGGCTGAGTGGTCAAACTGTATTACGCACAATATTTCCCTTAGTCCAACTTAATTATTCAACTTAATTAATCAAATAATTCAGGAACTATATACTTAATTAATCTAATTAGAGAAATCAACTTAATTATCCCTTAATTAATATCCCTAATTAATCTAATTAATATCCCCTAATTAATGCAGCACGTTTCTTCTTCTTACTCTTCACTCCTTTCTTCTTCTTACTACTTCTTCTTCTCTTCTTCTCTTCTTCACGACAGTTCACCTCCACCTCCGGCAACCATCCGCGTCACCACCGACCTCCACCTCCCCTCCACCACTGCCTCTTCTTCTCCAATACTCACCTCCCTCCCTCCATCTCCGCCGTCCACCATCGAAATCAACCGCCTGCCTTCATCTTCTCCAACTCCCCTCCGTCGTCCACCACCACCGACATCAACCTCCGCCCCCACCACTGCCTCCAACTCGCCTCCCTCCCTCCTCCACCCGCGCCCTCCATCTCCTTCCTCCACCACCGACCTCAACAACGAACGGAGCTAGTCGTCGGAGCAACAAGGTTCTCGCCGGAAAATTGCAAAACCCAATAACAAACCTCCAACTTTTGGTATGTTGTAGAGTATAAGGAGTAGTACCTACGCGTGAAGGATGGGCCGGAGCAAGTCGCCGGAAAATTCAAAGTACCAAATCGAAATTTTAAACCGACCATCTTGTAGATCGGAGATTCTAGAATCCGAATATGTAGTTGGTTTGGTGAGTTGGTGGCGGAATTGGCCGGCAAACGCGGCGGCAGTCTCGGAGGAGAGAGAGAGAGAGGAGAGAGGTTGGCAACAGTAGAGAGAGAGAGGAGGCTAGTGAGTTGGGTGCAAAAACCGAGGCTGTTAAGGGGCTGAGTAGAGTGCTTGGCCAAAAAGATTTTTTGGCCAAAAACTCTGTTAAGTGACTCCTTAACAGAGTAGAGTGTTTGGCCACTCAGACCGATAATTATTGGGTAGTTAATTTCTTGCTCACTTTTTAATGTTGCAATGAAAAGTAGAATGGGAATGAGTATTGTAAATCTTCAACCAGCGGAATCTCGGAATGAATATAAGTTGAAAAAGTGTAGGTATAAATTTTGGGACTTCTCTCTAGAATGAAGCCGTGTGTAAAATATGTTTCCTTCTTTGGATTTCACAAATTATTTACAGTAATAACTACTCCCTTCGTCCCACAAAACTAGGATTAGCCCACAGTTAAAAAAAAATATTAAAATAATATAGTAAAAATGAAAAAGTAAGTAGAATATGTTACTTTTTGATAATGTGTGGTGATAAAGAAGTGTATTGATGTTAAAATAATGTTTTAGTGTGTAAGATAGTTTTCTTTATTTAGTATTGAATCAAGTTTTGTAAAATATCCAAAAAAAGAAAAGTGGATAAAGTTTTGTGGAAAATAATTTAAATTAGTAAATGACTAAATTGCTCTGCATGAAGGATTTTAGCTCTGGCACTATCAAGTTATTAGTTACTGTTTATTTAGGAGTTAAGTATTGTTATACATTTGTAACCCCAAAAGTTAAAAATTAGAGTGAGTTTAAATGGGTTAATAATGGAGGACTTAGTGTGAATTTCCCATATTTCTCCTCCATGTGGACGGGCCATGGACGTGACTAAACTTGGGCCAAAAGGTATGGTGCCCAATCCAAAAATCTGATCCACCTGTTGTATTGGACTTAGACCAATTCCTTTTCGGTTTCGGACTTTCGGGAGGGTTCTACTTCTTTC
>JAYMSL010005201.1:0-10335 GCA_036897195.1 Plantago coronopus
AAAATAAGGAAGCTACAGCATATACTAAAACATTATTTTCATCAACACAGTTCTTTATCTTTACACATTATCAAAAAGTAAACTACCTCACTTACTTTTTCATTTTACTCCATTACTTTAATATCTTTTCTTAAACTATTCGCTAACTCGAATGCGTAATGTTTTTTGGAACGGAAGAGTATATAGTTATATAATTGATGTTGATAATCTCGTCTATTATATATTTCTTTTCAATTTATATTCATCTTTACTTAATTTACTTTACTTCAAAAAATTTTATTTCAAAATTATATTTCATTTCACCTTATTTTTCAGTTCAGAAATTCTTGTCCTGACCAAATTTCGATTCGGAAATTAACCAAACTGGTAAGAAAGTCCACGCATACATTATACATATAGTCATCGTCGTCATCAACATCATTCATCAATGGTTGAATTGATTCAATCTGGAAGCAAAACCAAACCTCCATAACCAGACAAACACTTGTAGTCTCTTTGCCGTGTATCCTTTCTCCATTTCCATTTCTTCCTTCTTCTTCACTCCTTCTGTTTTCTATAATTCTATTCTCAAAATTCTTTCTTTTCCACTAATACACTTCTATATTCATTCAATTCCAATCCCACTCTGTAAATTCATTTCCATTTTTGTTTTCTTCAACCAATAATTGCTCAAACTCCAACAATCATGGACTTATCCTACTCGCCGCCCATCTCCGCCGTCTCCTCCACCGTGCACCGCCGCCGCCTCCTCTCCTGCTCGCCTCCACCTTGCAGTACCTCGACCTCCTCCTCCTACTTCGGAATTTCGCTCTCCAGCTACAGCCGTCTAGCAGCAGCTGCCCCAATTCAGCTCAGCCGCAAATCCAAGAAGCGTTCGTTCTACGTAGTAGCTGGGGTGTTCGAGAGGTTTACGGAACGATCGATCAAGGCTGTGATGTTTGCTCAGCGTGAGGCGAAGGCGTTGGGTGTAGGTTCGGTGATGACGCAGCACCTTCTGCTCGGTTTGGTGGCGGAGGATCGGTCTCCCGGAGGGTTTCTGGCGTCCGGGGTGACGATTGAGGTTGCGAGGAAGGCGGTGAGGGATTTGTTTGGAGGTGAAGAGGAGGAGACGGTGAAATCGGCTGCGAGTGCGACGGAGGTGCCGTTTTCGAAGGAGACGAAGCGAGTGTTTGAGGCGGCGGTGGAGTATTCGAGGGCGAACGGATATAATTTCATTGCTCCGGAGCATATGGCGATTGGATTGTTCACTGTTGATGATGGAAATGCTGCTCGTGTTCTTAAGAGGTATATATGTATGGCTAGCTGTTTATATTGATGGATGTAGTTTGTGTAATTGTGATGTGAAGAATTGGTATCTGTTTATGTTGATAGATCATAGATAGGGGTTAGTGGCAGGAGGAAGGAGTTGGAAGTAGGAGGTTAAGGGCTCGATTTCTGTTGAGCACAGGTTTAGGAGGAAGTAGTTGGAAGTAGGAGGTCGAGGGCTCAGGTTTAGGAGGGATGAGTTGCAAGTAGGAGGTATAGGTGTATTGATTGATAGTTTGTTGATTAAAGAAATGGTGATAGATCATAGATGTAGTTTGTTTGATATGAGAGAAGAATTGATGATGGATAGATGTTCCAGAGTTTTTGGTGTTTTAGTTTTTCTCAGATAGACTTGAATGATTTCAGGTTAGGGATAAATCCGAATTTCTTGGCGACAGTGGCCATCTCGAGACTTCAAGGAGAGCTGGCCAAAGAAGGAAGAGGAGCAGCTGCCACCGAATTCAAAAAGTCTCGAGATGTTTCTGATAAATCAAGTCAGGGAAAGCCCGATAAAACTGCTAAAGGTAGGATTTAGGAACCTTTGTTTCGTGTGCTTCAGTTATTTGCTAGAAGTTATTGAAAGTGTGAAGTTTGATGATGTTTAACAGGGGACAAAGCCTTGGACCAGTTTTGTGTGGATCTCACAGCACGTGCTAGTGCCGGGCGCATTGATCCGGTTATTGGTCGTTCCACGGAAGTGCAAAGGGTCATTGAAATTCTCTGCCGCAGGACAAAGAGCAATCCCATTCTTCTTGGTGAAGCAGGGGTTGGAAAGACGGCTATTGCGGAAGGAGTAGCAATAAGTGTTTGTGATGGAAGTATTCCCTCCTTTCTTGCGGTGGGTTGACTATCCTGGACAAATGTCATTTGTGAGGGGGGTTCTGAGGGTTATGTATCACCTAATTTTTTTGTTTTATGGACAGGACAAGCGTGTGTTATCCTTAGACATAGGCTTATTGATTGCAGGCGCAAAGGAGAGGGGTGAACTAGAGGGACGGGTAACGTCCATAATTTCGGAGATCAAGAAGTCAGGTGAGTGCTTGGTTTCCTATATTGAACCAGAATTTTACATCTCGCCCAAACTAAGCGCACCACATTTCAGGCAATGTGATACTCTTCATCGATGAGGTCCACACACTTCTTGGTTCTGGCACAGGGGGACGAGGAAGCAAGGGTTCTGGTCTCGATATAGCAAATCTCTTGAAGCCAGCACTCGGCCGGGGCGAATTGCAGGTTAGAGAATCTATGATTTATGCAATTACAAACGTCTGAGTTGCATGGTTCTGGTTGATGCATGCATGAACATGAAAATATAAGTAAAACTGTTTCCTTGCAAATTGTATGACTGGTCCATAGCAATCACTGGATCGATAACGGTCTTTCAACTTCTTAAACTGTATTCACTGGAGCAACAGGTTTCAGAAGGTATCATATTTGAATAATTTGCGCGAACAGAACTATCCGACTTTCACCCTGCCCCTGATCAAAAACTTGGAGTATTACGTAAATCAAGATTTGACTTATTATATGATTGTACAAATCAATCTTGTAATTAGCAGTAACCACTCTTCTATTAAATATGTGATAGGTAGACATCTCCTATATAAGGGGATATACAGGCTCGAAACGTATTACAAAACAGTTTTACCAATTCATGTCTGTTATATGGTATCCAGAGAGCCATTCTCGGAAGAGCTTACCAACGTATTTTTCTTTTAGGCAGAAAGTTAAAAGGAGTAACCAATATAGAGGATAGATGAGCATATTGACAATTTAGTGTTTTTTAGGAATTGAGAGACGTTTATTTTTGTCCACAGGACAAGACAACCGTTAGCACTTTTTATCTCACTGGACTTCCAAAATAACCCATTTTGTGATGTCTGCAAACTCTTCTCAGTGTTCTGTATTCTGGACAAGTCTAATAGGAGTAAAGTTGTTAGGGTGGTCATATTGTAGGATGAACTTGCAAATTTTGCCTAAGAATTTATGTGCAAGTTGATTTGGTTTTGTCTATAAAGAGGCTGATCTAGTTGCATGCGCTGCATTCTTCCGATGGCAGTGTATTGCATCTACAACTTTGGATGAATTCAGGTTGCATTTTGAGAAGGATAAAGCATTGGCACGGAGATTTCAGCCTGTCTTTATTAATGAACCAAGCCAGGTACTGAATACTATCTCTATGTAACTTGGCTGTCTTTTATGCATTTTTTTTTGAAATGGCAAAGGGGTGGCTCGAACTCCCGACCTATTGGGCTGCTGAAATAATATATTATAATATATAATGGTGCCATTTCAGGAAGAAGCAATTCAGATCTTGTTGGGTTTACGTGAGAAGTATGAGGCTCATCATAAATGCAGTTACAGTTTGGAGGCCATTAATGCAGCAGTAGAGCTATCGGCAAGATATATTCCTGATAGATATCTTCCTGACAAAGCTATTGATCTCATAGACGAGGCAGGAAGTAGAGCTCGTATGGAATCATCCAAGAAAATAAAGGCCTTGCAAACTTCGATACTCTCGGAGCCACCACATGATTATTGGCAAGAAATTAGAGCTGTACATGCCGTGCATGATGCGGTAGGTTTTCTTTTGCATAATGTCAAGAGTTTCACGGCGTTTTGTGTGGTTTTTTACTGCTTAATTTTTGCTCATATACAATTTGTATAAGTCTGACATCTCATGTTAGCAGTCAGTGGCAATAGAGGAGAGTGTAAATGGTAACGCCTCATGGACAACAGAGGAAGGAAAAACCAAGTCTAATCCTCCTCCGCAGAATGATGAGTGAGTATCCTGAGTCACAAGTATCTTATCAGTCTTGAATTTTAAAGTCTTATTTCTATTCTTTTTCTTTTTGTCTCAAACCAGGACCATGATGGTTGGACCTGAAGATATAGCAGCAGTTGCTTCACTCTGGTCTGGAATTCCAGTTAAAAAGCTTACTGAAGATGAACGAGAGCTTCTGGTGAATCTTCATGAACAGCTTAAGAAACGGGTCATTGGTCAAGATGAGGCTGTTATTGCCATTTCTCGTGCTGTGAAGAGATCTCGCGTAGGCTTGAAGGACCCAAATAGACCAATAGGAACACTGCTATTTTGTGGGCCCACTGGTGTAGGGAAAACTGAACTTACCAAAGCGCTGGCAGAGAACTTTTTTGGTTCGGTAAGTCATCCTGCTGAACTACTTTTGTTTGTTTTGATCTCAGATATCATTTTCAAAAAGGTCAAATGGAATCGTGTTAGGTATCATAAAGGGAGGTATTTGTGGCATTCCCTTTTATTTCTATTCCAGTTCTTCAGTATGTTCTTGAGCGCAAGAAGGTTTATAAATTGGAAGTGTGTGAGAAGTGACTTAAGTTCACAGATCTATATGTGAAGAAGTTACATTTTTGGTACCAACCAGTCGCCAGGATTTATATAATATATTTACTTTAGGTTGAAGCTAGATACAGTTATCTGGAGACATTAAAATGGTATTAGCAATATAAGTTCAAAAGCCTTAGACATGAGATAATCCCAATCCTTTTTATATCTATATCCGAGCTAGAAGATTTAGTCTGTTTATTTCCAGTCATCTTGACAGTATGTGGACGATCTTGCACGGTTAGTTGTTGGAAATTGGAATGTCTCGACTTTCTTCATTATCGTTTATATATACTCGTATCTTAGTTTGTTCAGTACATACCAAATTAAGATTTTGCTGCCTTTTTTTCCTGAAGGAATCAGCTATGATAAGATTAGACATGAGTGAGTATATGGAGCAACTCACTGTGAGCAAGTTAATTGGGTCTCCACCGGGCTATGTAGGTTATGGGGAAGGAGGTGTTCTTACAGAAGCCATCAGAAAAAAGCCTTTCACAGTTGTGCTGTTGGACGAAATTGAGAAAGCTCACCCTGATGTATTCAATATTCTCCTCCAATTATTTGAAGATGGTCACCTAACAGATTCTCAGGTTTGTATGCTATAAGTTCTGTGTCGCGTGAATTGTGAAAGCCTCAAAATTTCTTAATTCCTGTTTATACACCAATCACCATCTTGATCTGTGCTTATTGAATTTTATGAACGCCCATCCTTACATGATTTGCATATTTCTAATAGCCACTGGCCTTTACCTAGACAGCTAGACTAGAAAACGTCCATGAGCCCGTGTTAAGCTGTCAACTAATCTGACTTAATCTCATTGTATCTGATGTTGAAATTTCTTTAATAGGGTCGAAGAGTATCATTTAAGAATGCACTCATCGTAATGACTTCCAACGTCGGTTCCAATGCCATTGCAAATGGTAGAAATCCCCGCTCATTCTTGGGTGAAGATGAGTCACCTTCTTCATATGACGGAATGAAATCATTAGTTGTCGAAGAGCTGAAGAATTACTTCCGACCAGAATTACTCAACAGAATAGATGAAATAGTGGTGTTCCGTGCGCTTGAGAAACCTCAGGTTCGCGTCTTTTCCTTTGTTTTCTATTGAACTTTTATCGGTTCCATATGCTATGTTAAATCTTTGGTTTATTAACAGGACTACATCTTACTGTTTTTAAATACTGTGAGGAACCTGTTACGATGCTTCATTGTTTAACTGATTGTTTGCAAATTGGTTGCTGAACTTGTTCTTTTCACAGTTAAATTGCTTTAACTAACTGAAATTTGCACTTAAAATGCTTAAGTAATTCGCATGAGATATTATTGGCTACCTTATCACGTCCCTACCGTTGAAAATTGTGAGAGTGATTTTGTTGATAGTGATTATCATTTCTAGGTTAGTGAAAATGGCAGTGTATTTATTCCAACTTGCTGATTTTAGCATGTTATGTGGTCGTCGTGTTTATTTAGTAATTAAGTGCAGCGAGAACATAGCTGCAACTAAACAAGGATAAAAAAAAAAGTGAAGACGGCATAAGATGTATCAGGAACTATCCCTTAGGTAGACAGACCTCTTGCATATGCTAAATCGGTGTTACTTTTCTTTGACTAGATGCGTGCAATATTGGATATAATGCTGCATGAGGTGAAAGGAAGGCTTACCTCTATGGGAATTGATTTGGAGGTAACAGAACCAGTGATGGAGCTGTTATGTGAGCAAGGGTATGACCGGAGCTATGGTGCACGACCTCTCCGGAGAGCAGTGACACAAATTATTGAAGATAGAATAAGTGAATCTATACTTTCTGGAGATTTCAAGCCTGGAGATGTTGCATTGGTTCTTTTGGATGATACTGGGAAACCAGTCGTCACTAACAAATCGAACCAGGAAATAGAGTTGTCTGATACACCTTCCGTTTTATGAGGTCTTCACGACAGTTGGTATAACAGCACAGGCAGGTCATGTACCAATCATGTATATTTCAGAGAATTATGTAGTATAGAACTTGTACATATAATCAGTTCGTGTATGTCACGGAAGTGTAAAGTCGTTATTCTTTGGGGGCGTAGCGGAGATAAGTTGGATAACTCAACATTCGTATATATGTAACTCTTGAGATGCAGAAAATTGATACTCCTATTGAAATGATTGCACATAATGTTCTATTTTCCGACTGGTACCAATTATTCGATGCAGTACAGGTTTGCGGTAACAATTCGACTCAGACAACCATAAACTGAAAATCAATGTGTAAAGACTGCTAACAAATGTGCTAACCATAAGTGAGATCTACAGACTGAAGGGGTGACCATGAACTTTGCTGTCGAATTTATGACACTCAAACTGAACACAGCTAAATCTGTTTGCAAGGATTACAATTTGTTAGAGCTCCTTATTCAAACATCCCGTGCTGTAAGTACAGAACACGATATATGAGGCAGGATCAGAAAATCTGTATACTCCGTGTTTTTCAGGAGGGAGTGAGATGAGACAGGTCTGGGGAATACTTCTTGAGCGTCGAAATGTTCCCATACCAATTTCATAGGGTCCCGTAACTAATAGGTATGAAATGCAGGTAACCTAGTAACCTTTGTTTCCACGAATTCTAGCTCGCATGTCAACCTGGCAGAATTACGGAAGAGATAAGAAATTGTAAGAAACTTGAGCAACAAACATCAATACCAGGAGAATACGTACTCCACATAATTTCTGTGATAGAAGAAAGAAGCATATAAAAGAACAGGAACCGGTACTCCACTACTTGCTAATGTTAACTATACAAGAACAAGAACCAGTTACTTCAATTCTCACAGGTCAAAAAATGCAGAGAATGGTAAAATGCCGGAAGCTTGAAAGACGTAGTGTTCTGTTTCTGGACTTGACAGAAAACCTATCATCCTACTAATTGGACTCTAACAAAGTAAACATTTGAAACGAAATCGAAGTTATCCAATATCCATGCCTCGATTTTGGCGAAGAACCAGTTCAATATCCCCAAGACTACTGCTCTTCAATTTTTTGGACCTCCTCACATTGCCTCAACATCCCTAGAGCCAAATAATTTAAGCTCATCAATTTATATCTCTCCAAATTCTAGAATGTTTACTCTTCATAGACATTAGACAATATGACCAAACTATAACTGAACTACTACTTTACAAGTGAGAAAATACTCAAATCCGTTGTGACTGCACAAAAGGGAGAAGCGTTAGCTGCAGGTCTCGTGATGCATTTAAGCCCTCGGTCAGGTTATGAGTAGTATCAAATGGCAGCCAAGGGGAATCTAGCTTCAGGCTTCCAGTCTATATGCATTTAAGCCCTCGGGCCTCGGTCAGGTTATAAAAAGTATGACACCCAAATGGCAACCAAAGGTAGCTTCAGGATTTCAGCCTCTATGACCTGCCAAATCCTCAGTCCACATCCACGAATCATAAAGTGCTATCGTGTAGGATTGAAGTATTGAACTACTAAACAACATTCTCTTGACCTTCTTTTCTCTCACATATTAGGAGTTACTTAGAGACATATTGCAATTATCCAAACCTATCCATTCCGGTATATGAAAGTACATCTAAACCTATCCGTTAGAGCAGCATCCTAGACAAGACCAACATAAAAACTATACATGTACTAGAGAATTCATGCGTTGAAGGTTGCTATTACATATATGTACTAGATAACTGCAAAACAAATCACAAGAACTCAGTAGTAGTTATACGGTATCAATTTATTTATACGCGATAATTCAACTGGTGATCACATGATTAGCACTTTGGCGAAACAAACAAACAAGATTGAATATAGAATACATGCCTGTCCTCTCTTGCAGTTGAAATAGGTCTCCCTGAGTCCGACGCACTCGCTTGAAATGCTGGGGCTCTTCTCTTTGGCACATTCTCGATACGGTCTGTTCTCCACCTACATAGATTCATCCATATGATCCCATAATCGAACATTTCATATGCTTCCATAATCGAACATTCTATATGATCCCATAATTGGGCATTCCAACCTTTTACAAAACTCATAAAATCTTATACTTCCTCCGTCCCAAAATTATATATGTATTCATCCATCTCAATTTATAGGTACATTTGAAACTGTACGTATATATTTATAACAACTCAGTAAAGTTGGAACTTAGATATAAAACACAATACAGCGTTCCTTTACTTATTTTTGCTCAATTAATTATATACCAATAACACATAATAGTTCATTTAGCTTAACTTGACTAAAACTATTTGATTCCGATCAATTGACCTGAAAATCTATGTTAGACTTGAACTGAACTTATTTCAAGTTTCAAGTATAAATTTCTTTAGGCAAATCTGAATTGAATGGACCTGAACTTAACTTAATAAAACTGAATTTAAGTTGAACACAATAGTTCTGGGAGGAAACCTTATGTAAATTCTTATCCTTCAAATACAAAAAAAAAGAAAAAAAATCACTAAACTGACACCACTAATTCCTCTCTGCTTCTGGTAAATCGAAAGGTAATCTCTCACACTCAGCCAAAGAAGAATGATAAGCCTTATAGGTTGATGCCACAAATTCCATCCCAAAAACCGTATTTTGACTGCGCTTCAACTATATCAACTGCAATTAAACTGTTATATAATCAATAAGATCACTGTTCGTCTGTTCCCGACGCTATTACAGAATCGTCCATGAAAATTTCACCTCATACAACTCCTCTACCTGAAATTTTCACCTCACACACCCAAGTTTTTAATCCCAATGTGTCCCATTCAGTAAATACTGGAGTAACCTTTTACAAGATTTACTCAACTACTCTTTATACAGCAAAATCCCACAAAACGAAAACGGTAAATTCAATTGAGCTGTTATACGTTTTGAACAGAGAAGCTTATGTGAAATCTATGCATATAACAGTTGATAGCTGATCAAGAATAAGGGTTTATAGGGTTCATTGAGTGAATCAAATGGTCAATAACAACAACAAAAGCAGCAGAACTGGAATAGAAAAAGTATAAATATGTAGTCTGAGTATACCTTAACGCAGTCAGATTCACTGAGACATTTGACGAGCTCCGTAGCGAGACCTTTGCAGGACTTCGCCATTGCCAAGCTACCTTCGTTTCCTTGTTCCTTGAGAATTCTCAGAGAATTTTGTCGAACTTTTTGTTTAATGGGCTAATTGCTTAGATTTCCCCCAAATAAATGGGCTTTGGCCCGCTACCTAGGTTGTATGTTTTGGGCTTAGTTTAGTTGAGTAAGTTCATTCTTTAGTTTTGTGCGGTTTAGATTTGAAGTTGAAATTTATACTTATTCAGTAAAATCTAATTTATATCCATTTAATTCAGTTCAAGTTCATTTAGTCACTCAAGTTTAGTTCAAAAAAAATAATTCAGTTAAAACTTTTTTAGACGAATTGAACAATAACTTGGTCTACCATGACAACTACCTGGAAAAATCTATAACACATTCAAATTTCTAAAATATTAGTTTTTCAAGGTTTGAATTTGAAACCTACCATTAATAGTACATCTTCTCGACAACATTATAATCCAATCATTGTTCTTATTGTATATGATGAAGGAGAAAACGAAAACGACTTAGTATTTTTTTTTTGAAGAGGCAAAGGTGTATCTCATATTCTTATTCACCTCGAGTAAGTCAATCAAAGTCCAAAAGCTAATA
>JAYMSL010005202.1:0-10334 GCA_036897195.1 Plantago coronopus
CTCATAACACTTGTGACAACACCGTTCGACAGTGCTTACTTATTTGTTTCTGTTCAAAGTCATTCGATCCTAACTACTGCAGGAAGCCTGCACTTTCAAGCACTCCTGGAATTGACGCACATAGTCCTCACCAGAACAAAGTAGAACACATTAGGATCAATACAGTATGCATTCATGAAAACCGAAATAAGCCTCCCAACATAATTTTGTATCACGCGATTGGACTAATCGATTCAGATCATCTGTTTTTGTGATCTGTGAAGGTATGTTCATGTAATTCTTGCAAACTGGGAAGCTCAGATGAATAATTCTGGGATTCAAGTGCCCAAAATATATGTTTCTCTGAAATACACACTCATTCCATAAAACTGTACACCAATATGTAGCAAGTTGGTATGAGACAAGAAGTTGAAGTTACAGATGAACATGAAATGGATTGGTTCGGATTGGATCGGGAAGGGAAGTACCCTGGGAAGCTCCATGAGCGTCGTCTTCATTAAGACTTTAGCAAGCTGATGAACAACCCAGAGGAGCAATCTCAGAAATCAAATTCAAAAAGACAAAAATCATCTCCAATAACTGCTTGCATTCATTAGACCGCAGATCCATACGGTGGTGGATTGGATCGGATCGGGTCCAAATCCACCCACCCACCATCTTTCTTTTAAATGTTTGGCGGATTCGTTGGATCCGCATACCCAATCCAATCCGATACGGACAGGTCTTGGTCGAATCAGATTGGACCCCATAGTTGTTACATTGATCCAGATTTGGATCACTTCGGACTGAATTGAACCTAGCAATCTCATAAATCAAATTCTAAAACACAAAAATCATTTCCATTAACGGCTTGCATTCATTAGATCACGGATCCGTATGGTCGGGAATTGGCCCGGATCGGATCGGGTCCAAATCCACCCCACCCACCATCTTTCTTTTTGAATTTTTGGTGGACTCGTTGGATCCGCATATCCAATCATGATCCACGGGTCTTGGTCGAATCAGATTGGACCCATAGTTGTTACATTGATCTAAATAGCTTCGTACCGAATTGGACCTGTATCTTTACGAGGCCTAATTGCCTAACTTGGGAGGGTTCATTTAACACGCGTAAAATCAGTCATTTCGACTTTCGAGGACTCGATTGTCCAAAGTGAAATACGCCAATAACTGGAGGTGGAAAGCGCAATTACCATTACCTCATTTAGCATATAAATACCCAACAAACTCCCATTCTGCAATCTTCATTCTTCTTCTTCTTCTTCACTCACACTCGTCAGTTCTCTCTGTTTGTCAGTTGTGCAGAAATCAACCCCAACAATGGCGACTCAAGAAAAACTGCTCCAAGAAATCAACCCGGCAACCAACAAGTTCTTCTCCCCTCCTGTAACCCCACCATCTCCGCCTCTCTTCCGCTCAGTATCCGCGCCGGTCAGCTTCTCTCCGACCGGCCAAATTCTCCCCAACAATGCTCAGACTCCGCCCAAACCGCCGCTTCCTTCGGCTCTTCGCCGCACTCTTTCCTCCCCTGTTCCGCCGGTTTCTGGCAATGAGGAGAGTCCCAGCTCCAAGAGGCTCAAGAGGATGAAACAGAGCTTGGAGCAGATGTCTCAGTGGTGCAATCATGTTATCAGCGAGTCTGATAAGGAGGAGGACACACCTGCTACCTCTACTGTTACTGAGAAGGTAATTTGGGATTTTTTAGATTCTGGTAGAAAATGATTAGATTCTTGAGTTTATCTGCAATTGATTTTTGAAATTGCTGATTGGTTTAAGGAGTTTGTTATGATTTGATCTGAGATTGAATTGGGTAATGACTGATTGATTTGAGGAATTTGTGATGATATTAGCTGAGATTGAATTCGAAATGACTGATTGATGTGAGGAATTTGTATGTTTTGATTTTATCTGAGATTGAATTGTGAATTGTGAATTGTGATATGAGTATTTGATTTACGGGATCTTTTAAGGTTTCGAAGAAGGGCGAGAAAGACGAGGACATGATTGAAGAATCGGTGAGGATTGAAGAGAAACCTGGAGGAAACAAGGCGATGCACTTCAAGTGCCATTGTGGTAAGGGTTATGAACTTCTGCTCGCGGGGAACAAATGTTACTACAGTTTAATGTGAAATCCTCCCTCTCGACTCTGCACGTTACTTGAAATCAGCTGCCTCTTAGTCTCTGGATAGATAGATGTACTTCTTGATGATGTTGATACACAGAACTGACTTTCTGTAGTCATTGTTGTTTGTTTCCTTAGTCGTGTTGCAACTTGCAAGTGCTTCAAGGGTCTTGAATTGGATCAATGTAGTTACGACTATCTGTATAGCTATACAGGATTGGTCTGTAGGAAATTTCTCTGTTGCAAGTGACTGAGACCAATGTAGCTCTTTGATTCAAACCTGTGTAAAGATTCCGACTTGTTCTTGTTAATAAAATCACCTGTTGTTACTGTTACATTGCCTTTCTCAGATTATTGCTGTTAATCGTATCATAGTGAATATGTCTCATTCTTTCTGACTGGTGTGAATTCAACTACTATTATACTTCAGAATGCAGTTCAAGTTTTGAAAATGGGAACTGTTGTCTTTTGCAATGTGCTGTGTACAATGTCAATATTCATCTGTCTGTGACTGTCAGTTCAGCTTGTATGTCTATTTTTACCCTGAACCTTACACTGGAAGTAAGCAGGGTGGTGTCGTAGAGGCCAGGCGGCTGAGCTTTTCAGACATCGCCTTTGCTTTTCATTCGTATAAAGCACATATTCCTCACCATATTTTCAAGATATAGCGTCTTGTAGATTCAGCTCACAATATTTTCGATATACCAGAGACACTGATTATTGAAGTTGAGCCAAGGCTAGTCATATACACAGCTTTTGGTCTGTGAGACAAAATTGTTAACCTGCACATTAGCATTTATCATTACCAATGTGAGAACTGAAAAAAAAAGAAGCAGATCGTGTTCCTATCGAGTGTTATGTATCCGACTGATTGGAATGTAGCTACACAAGATGAGCCGATTTCTATAGAAGTTTGATCATCTAGATCAAAGATCACACTTGTTTGTCGCATCTAGATTCATACGAGCATACATAACGAAGAAGCACACACAACTCACCTCGTAGAGGAGCAGGAAACACGTTACATTGAATCTGAGGCCTGTTTGGTTTTTTGTTTTTCATTTCTCGCTGTATCTATACGCTTTGGCGACTAATTTGAGGCATGTTCGGTTTTTATGTGGTGGATGGTTGATTCTGTTTTGATTCTTGGGGGTGTGTTTTCTTATTGTCATTGGTCACTGGTAGGTTTTCGGTTGCAGAGTGTTCGTTTCATAGGTTTCGACTGCCCTAGATAGTGTCGTTGAACGAGAGGAGTATCGTAAGTCGTAACTGAGTTGAGGTGAGTCCTGTTCTTTATTGGGAAAGCTCAATTGAATAATTCTGGGGTCCAAACTCCAAATGCCCCAAATCTATATGCTGCTTTTACAAAGACACACTCATCCCATAAAACTGTACACAACAATATGTAGCAAGTTGGTATGAGACACAAGATGGTTTAGTTACAGATGCTTTAAAGAACATGAAATGGTAAAATCCATATAATTGACTTCTCAACAGTCGAAATCTCCAGGATCGTCGTCTTCATTAAGACATCAGCAAGCTGATGAAAAACCAGAA
The DNA here is from genome assembly GCA_036897195.1 of Plantago coronopus. NCBI lineage: Eukaryota > Viridiplantae > Streptophyta > Magnoliopsida > Lamiales > Plantaginaceae > Plantago > Plantago coronopus. The sequence goes on from JAYMSL010005202.1 coordinate 3,680, forward strand.
CAGCAATCTCAGAAATCAAAAAACATCTCCTATATCTGCTTGCATTCATTTAGTACTCGTAAATCCTGGATGTAGTTCATATCGGCCCATACGATATGTTTACATGTGCATATATGCCCTTCATTCAGCTGATGTACTTCATGGATCTTGTGTGACAAATGAAGCCCAAGCATCCTGCAAACATATCACAATGTTAAATGAGGAAAATAAACTTCTTGCAAACTAGGTGCAAACGAATTTTGGACATGGCTAAACAGACCTGAAGTATCGAAAATGCTTTCTCAGCAATGTAACGTTGTGGGAGTGTTGCACCCCTTTGTTGCAGCTTGTCGGGATGCAGACACAACCGTGCTTTCTGATATGCTTTCTTCACTTGCGAACTTTCCATTATGTTCATCAGAGATATCGCCAGCCAGCCACTATTAGGCCACAAAATCTGGAATATGATAGCAGGGTTACAGTTATGCTTTTTGTCAAACATATAAGCATTTGATGCAGTAGTTTAGAGGCATAAAATTCTTCTGTCTTACATGATGCAAAGACGATAACAGCAAACGAATGTCGGCTCCCTTTCCATTTGACCACAACCTGATCTTTTCGTCCAGAATTTGCATTTCTAAATCAACCTGCAAGACAGAATTTGAAGAAGTTTCAGAAGTGGACCTCATAAATGCAGATTAAGGCCAGATGGTGAGATGATGATTGTTCAGACTAAAAAATCGACTTGTGATCATACCTTGCTTCCGAACTGTGGACTATCTTCTTCTGTATTCCATTTATCCGGTTGTATTTCCTACAAAAGCGAACGAATTGAGTAACTTAAGTAATCGCGATGTGATTAAATTCAGCGAAAACAGGACATTTAGGTCTGATAATGATCAACTTGATCTTTGACAAAAAGCATACCGGTGATTCGTAGCTCTGTGTGCGCCCATCAGAAAGCTGATCGCCACTTAGCGTATCTGCATAAGCATCACCACATAAGAGTTAGCATGATCAGAAAGAGTCTGCTTCAATGGTGCAAAGAAGCTCAGAAATTGTAATTAAATGCAGAAAGGAGACTCAATCAAATCGAACCTTCTTTCGTTTTGATCTCTTGTTCGAACTCTGGCGAGCTCCACTTACTTTTACTCTCCGAACAATACGTTTGAAACTTCTCTTTCGCCCATGCAATCGCTTCATCCACACCATTCGACTCATACATCTCCTCCTTATCAAACGAATTGATCTCTATAACATACGAACTCATCGTTTCATCATCCTCATCTTCCATCTCCTCCTCCCTCATAATCTCATCCACCCTCCCATTCGACATTTTCGGCTCATGCTCAGTTTGACAAACCGAAGAAACTGACGACGAAGGTGAATTAGGCTCGAAATCATCCGCTGACACTCTAAAACTATTGTTTGACATCGGCTCCATACTAATCGTCTCAGGGGACGTGTTTCTCCGGCTCGACCCAAAAGGGTAGTTCCTCAAGCTCTCAGTGTAGTCATTTTCAGCAGCATAAACTGGCTTGGTTGCTGCAAAAACTGGCACGTTCTGCTTCCTACGACATTCTTCCCTCCCCATTCTCGTCGAATTCCACGAATTCGAATTCTTCACATTAATCGGCCTGCAAAATTCGATCACAATACAAACTCAGCTTTTCATCAAGATTTGCAAACAAATAATTTTTCTGGAAAAAAAAAGCAGCTAAGATCACTGTTCAAAAATCATTTCTGAACAACCACTAAACAACAACTGGCAAAAAAGCATTCGATATCCATCAGTTAAATCATGAATACAACTAACAGTTGTTGCCCAACAGCAGCAGCGGACCCAGAATTTGAAATTATGTCGTTCAAATTTATACTTTCGAAAATATCACATATAAATTTTTTCTCTAAAACGCGAACACCCCACTATACACCCCTAGTTCAGCCCTCTCAGCCGTATTAACCTTCGAAATTCAAACTTTCAACAGATTTTAGCACCCACCTGAACTTAGATTAGAAGCAAAACAAGAAACTGACTATGAAATTATCGAAAATAACACATATAAAACAAATTCTTAAAGTTTGAGTTGCGAACGCCCACTATGCATCCCTGATCCCGCCCCTACTCGACAGTATTAACCTTTAAAATTCGAACTTTCAGATTTTAAAAACCCACTTGACTACTTGAGCTTGGAAACAAAGCAGTGCCAAATTCTTAAATTATCATAAATATCTAATATAATATAAAAGAAAAAACAATTTGAAGTTAAGTATGGTGCGAACGCCCCACCATGCACCACTGGCCGAACAGTATTATCATTTTCGAAAAGATAATAGCACCCACCTAAGCTTAGAACCAAAGCAAGAAACATCCTCCTCACCACCACTCCCCACCGGCCGGAGCGGACTCCGCTCCTCCGAGCTCAAAACCGACGACGAACTCGTCTTCGACCTCGATCTCGACCTCACCACCCTCTCTGCACACCCAAACACATCACTATAAAACTCATCCTCCTTCCTCCCGGCCTGCCCCGGGATCCTGAACTCCGGCAAGCTCCTCCCGTTCCTCTTCAAAACCTCGTCCGGCCCCGGCTGGACGAATATCTCCTCGTACAAAAACCCCGAACCCTTCGCCCCAGTCGGGAGCTGTCGGGAAAGAACGGTACGTGGAGGGCCACCGAAGACGTCGGTGAAGGCCTCGGGATCGTCGGAGGCGGGCCGACGACGCCGGTCCTCGGTGGAGCGGCGAGGAGGGTAGTTTGGTAACTTGTGGATGCCCATTTTCATTCTCCATGATTCATCCATAGGAGAAGTTTTTGGAGTGGGAGAGTGAGTGTGATTATTATGATGGTTTGGTTGGTTGGATATATAGCATGCGGAATTGAATTGTATCATGTCATGTCTTTGTAATTATATATTGTCCAATTATTACACTCGTTGTATATTCTCTTTCAATGTATTAAATGTATTTAATACGCGCAATATTAAATGCAACAGGTTAAGTTTCACCGACTCGTATATCTGAATAATTTGTAGATAACGAAATGATGTAGCAGAATGGATTGTTAATTTGTTATATTCAACATTAAAACTTTAAAACTGTACGGACTACGGTATTGTGACAGAATTATTGTTACAACGTTGTGATTAGCTGATTATACATATACTGATAAACACCGTTGTGTCATTGTCCGTTATATTCAAATTGGATATATTGATGCTCTTTCAACATATCCAGTTGGATAGGTGAGACGTATAGTGTTGCTAAACGAGTTCGGGCTCGAGCTCAACTGAGCCGAACCGGAACTCGATTTGTTAACAAAAACGAAGGATTATAAATGAGCTCGAGCTCGAGTAACTTAAAACGAATTCGAGCTCGAATATTAATAAATCTTAACGAGGTTTTTCGAGCTTTTTAGGATTTGCTTCCTCCACGAATTGTTTTCTTTTTAAAGTGTAGTGTGCAATAAGTAATGAGTGATGATTATTGCTAACAAAAGGAGAAAAGGTTAAAGGCTTGCCACTTCCAATTTAAATTGCTTGTATTTATGGATAATTTATTTATTTGTTCTTGTTGTAAAGAGGATTTAGGTTAGTTATTAATTATTTAATTAGATATTGAGGTGTCACATGATCTTAGTTATGATGGTATGTTTGGGATTTGGTTAGCACTAATATTGCTATTTTACTCAAGTGATCATGCATCCCTCTGCTTGGAGGCTTTGGTGCCCTGTTTGGAAAGCCACTTTTCCCTGATTTACCGGCATTAAACAATTAATAAAATACTTTTACAAACGTGTACTGAATTAGACCATCTCCAATGATGACGGTACTGCTTGTTAAACCAGCTGACCTCGAACTCGGTTCGTTAACATAAACGAGGAATAAACTTTTAACGACATCGAGTTCGGCTCAAGTTCGAAAATTAGTGAACCTCAACGAGTTTTTTTAGCTTTATCGAGCCTTAACGAGCTTTTTTAATATAATAAGGCTTACCAGCTTTATCGAGCCGAGTCGAGCTCGACTCGTTAAACCAACGGGCATAAACAAGGCTCGAGCTCGGCTCGTTTATCTTGTCGAGCGAGCCTTAACGAGCCGAGCCACTAGTGACAGGTATTTTGTGTTGTGCAGCTACGATAACGTTTGGCGACCAAAAACTACTCCAATAGTAACTAGTAACTGGTGATATCCCATTTTTTTCCGATCTATTTATAGATCTCGAAAATATATGGTTGTTGGCATTAATTTTCGTATTTTAATTGTGTTTATATTATTTTTTTTAAATAAGGGGCTGTCATGTGTCACCAGCCCAACAGCCACTAACCGTTGGGCTAGTGACAAAAGCGTTAGGACTGGGTCCAGCGACCGAAATCTGGGGACCAGTCCCGTGGTATCCCGTTGGGAGCCGGCTGTCGCTCTTGTACCCGCAACAACGGTCGCGACTATGATCTACTAGTTATGATTTAAGAGGATACTTACATTACATTTTTAACTTCGAATATCATGCGTTTACTATGTTCTACGTGAATTGTCTAACATGTGATAAAGATCCGTCCACCATAGATCCGTCCACCCAAAATATCTAGAAAAACGATCTCGACTAATTATATTCCTCAAGTTTCCAAAAATTAAAGAAATTTCTAAAAAAGAAAAATTACATGATTCATAAACTAGGTCCATCAAGATTAGACATCCACTACGTATCTTCCTCTTATCCCGACAAAAGCAGTCATATCTTCTGTAATAATATTACCATGTTTCTTTTTTTTGGAAATATTACCATGTTTCTAAGTTAGATACCACTTGTACTGTACTCTATATTAATTACTACCACAATAATAGTTTAATACTTTAATTAAATGCTAAACCAACAATTAAAAATGTAATCTTGATGATTTTTTTTAAAAAAAATGTTAATCTTGATTAGATAAAATGAGGATTAGTGATGTGAAAAGCAATTTTCAACGAGAGAATCCAACATGGTCGTGTGGCTTCTTGTGAAATTAGGACACCCATCACCTGTCATGTTTAAAGTAGTAATCATGATTAGCACTAATTGCTCCACGATTTTTCACTAAACCATAAGGTTCCAAAAGAAGGACCACTAGTAAACACCCGAGTCGAGAACAAAAGGTGCATAGCATAATCATTCTTCGAATAGAGCGTTTAGTTACTCCATCTATTGTAAGATAAAAGTTACGGGTGATTATGTCAAGAAGTTCAGTATTTCAGTTAACGTTCAATGTTCAATGATTCTAAACTATCTGCGGATCTGGTATTAATAATTTTTGCTCGAATATAGCAAACTGAAATTGCGATGTTTCTTTCATTATGAAGTCATAAAGGCATAGTAGACACATAGGGTGATTGGGAAACTTTTGTTTGTTTTGATTATTAACAAGCATAACAAAACACTCTAAGCATAGATGCTATAGGATTTGGGGTCAAAGGTAATCCAAGTGGCAAGAAATATGGAGGTTAATCAAATTGATAAATGTCATTATTAGACATTAGTTGCATGATTAAAAAATAATTAACATAACATTCCTTCCCACATGCATGGCCAAGTTTTCATAACATGATTTTCTCCTAAATAGATAGAGATGGAATTTCCATAATATGATTTTCTCCATATAAAGTGTTTCATCGCACTATCTATTATAAGATCCACTGGTGATATCTACTAAATCGAAATTGTCCAAATGACAATATTTGTGTGATTGTTTTTAACGTAAATACAAATAATTTTTGATCGGACAGAGATTAACTAATCCAAAGCGAATTGAAATTGTGGTGGAAAATCATTTGTTAGGAAGTCACAGTAGAGTGATTTGGAGACTTTTGTTGGTTATCATAATTAACAAACATGACAAAACACTCTAAGCATAGATATAGATGCTATAGGATATGGGGGTCAAAGGTAATCCAAGTGGCAAGAAATATGGAGGTTAATCAAATTGATAAATGCCATTATTAGACATTAGTGACATGATTAAAAAAATAATTACTTCAACACTCCTTCCCACATGCATGGCCAAAGTTCCCATAACATGATTTTCTCCGAAATAGAGATCGAGTTTCCATAATATGATTTTCTCCATATAAAGTGTTTAATTGCACCATCTATTATAAGATTTACTGGTGATATCTACCAAAATCGAAATTGTCCATATGACAATATTTGTGTGATTGTTTTTAGCGTAAAATACAAATAACTTTTGCTCCGACAGACATTAATTAATCCAAAGCTAATTGAGATTGTGGTGGGAATTCATTTGTTAAGAAGTCGCAATAGAGTGATTTGGAGACTTTTGTTGGTTATCATAATTAACAAACATGACAAAACACTCTAAGCATAGATGCTATATGATTAAGGGGCCAAAGGTAATCAAATTGGCAAGAAATATGGGGTTAATTATGTTGATCAATATAATTAGCTACATTATTAAAGATTAATAACTTGATTATTGTCTCCCAACTACATGGCCAAGTTTGCAAAACCACAAAAAAACCTTCCAAATTAGTGATCATGTCATATTCATGTGTCTATGATTTGGAAGAAATTAGCAAGTTGCAACAACTCACAAAGATACACTCCTAGTCACCAATGCCAATGAGAAAATCAACCTCATCTACTTTCAAAGACTATGCCTATTTGTCTTGGGAATATTTCTCC